>PVHX01025629.1:0-22056 GCA_004024805.1 Geosciurus inauris | reverse complement strand
ATTATGCTTTTCTTCTCCTTCCAAGCTATGTATTTAATCTGTGTTACTTTCTTTAATAAACAACTCACTATACGTATTGTTTCAACTTTCATGTAATGATGCCTCAGGACTTCACAAATTATGAATGATATTAAAAGGGTAATGAATAAGTACAAAGGAGACATAGTTGATTTGATGGGTAAGTGGGGGTATATGTCACACTCTGTTGTACTTGCATAGGCATTTGAACTAGGGCATCAATCAGGGATTTAGGTACCAACCTTTATATATAAGAAATAGGGGATATAACTGATTATCAGAACAAAACTTTCTTCCTTCTCCTAAAAATACTCTTTTTTAAAAAGTGATTTTATAAAAATTTTATTATGCATGGTCTATACAGAAAAAAGGAAGACTTTTAAAGAATCCTACTAATTTGTTTGGAACTAATTAAAGAAAAGATCCAAGTTGGTTTCTTGAACTAATAAAAAAATCACATAACAAATCATATTGCCTTTTTGATGAAGACATTATTTGACTTGACTTAAATTATATTATTTAAATAAATATTTTTAATAGAAAACAATTGTCTGATATATAATAATCTCATTTTCCTCAAATTAAAACAGAGGACTAGATAATGAAAAGATTATGCAACTGATCTACAAGTTTATTGGCAAAATGAATGAACGTGTGTTTTGGTGGTTCTGCAGAGATTTGACCTAATTGAAAGAGAACTGTGATGCCTGATGACAGAGCTGAATAATTGTCCTTGAGGAAAAAAGTTAAATAATTATTCATCTTCTGTATTTCTTCCATCATAGAGTTTATGATGACTCTTTCAAATCTTGGAAATAACTCATATCCCCAAAAAGTTCAAACCAAAAGCTCTACTATCGCTAGTGTAATTTGAGACCTTCATTAACAAAACCAGAATTTCTTTATCACTACAATCATGGATGAATCTCAAACTACCCCTCATTGTCTGTAAGACATGAGCACTAAGACTGGGAATTTAGTTTTATTTTTATTTTGATTTATGCTTTTTTTTCATTTTTTCCAGAAGCAGTTTAAAATTTTCTCTGATCTACCTGCAATCTGACTGTCTTTTCCTCCTGACCAACACATTGATTTGTCATGGTGAGTCTGTAGCTAGAAACAGGTTAATGCTAACCAGACATAAAAGAAAAATATTTATCAACCCTGCTTCACTACCCTGTAGCCAAAAGAAGGGACCCTGTTCAATTGTTTGCTGATTTCTCTTTAGTTCCCAGGAAAGTATGAGCTCCTTTGAGAATTTATCCCGTTTGGCTTTGTATTCCCAGTTCCTAGATAATATACTTGATAAATGTTGGTTTGTACAGTGGATCACCCAAGCTTCAGAGCAGTGCTAATATCAATGGAAGAATGTCATTTATTTGACCAGCCTGATAAATCAAGTTCTTAGAAAAATATAGAACCTGAAAATATTTTCTTGAATTCTTGCACTTATTACCCTTTATCATAGTAGTTTTTACAAGCTTAATTTCAAATTCAGTACATCATGCTTTATATCTCAATATCTGAGAAATGATGCCCATTATAAAATAATGAAAATTGTGCACTGATGATATAGTTCAGTGGTAAGGCACTTCCCTAACATGTGCAAGGTGCTGGGTTCAATCCCCCAGGACTGAAATGAAGAACACAACAGAATAATGAAGATTGTTGAGGGGTCAATTAATTTGATGAGATTGGCTTCTCAGAAGTGAAATCAACAACCCCTTATTCAATTCATTTGACAAATGTGTATTGCATAACAAGTTGTATACTAAATGTTGTGCAACATTTAATTTTAAGAGAGAAGCTCAAGTTAATGAGATAAGGCCAAGTGTTCACAGTTGAGATCATCAAACATATTCCTACAATACAACATAGTTATACCACGGAGTACTATGGGACAGCAAAGAGAGAGCACCTATTCCAGTCCAGGGGGTTCAGGGAATATTGTGTCAGCTAAGTCGTAAAGAAAGTGTAGGAAGCCATAACGAAGAAAGGATGGTTTGAGCAAAGACACAAAGAACAGAAAAAGCAATGAGTCCTCTGACATTGTGCTTTGTTTTCGAAATTGCTCTGTATGTTCTCAAATTTTGGATATTCTTTACATTTTAATATACATTTTAACATCAGCTTGTTGGTGTCTTCAAAATACTGTTGGGATTTTGACTGAGATTTTGTTGGACCTGTAGCTCAATCAAGTCTTCCAGTTACTGTCATTTTTTTAGATGTTACTGATTTATTTCATGAGCATTTCATATTTTTCAGCATACAGATTCTGAACACATTTTGATAGATCTAAACCTTAGAATTTCCAATATTTTGTTGCTGTTTTGCCAATATTGTATCCAAATTGTTCATTGATAATGTACAGAAGTACAATTGACATTGTATCTGCAAACTTGCTAAACTCAATTATGTTTAGGAGCTTCTTTGTAGACTCCTTGAGGTTTCCATAAAGACAATCATGTCATTTGAGCATAGAGATAGTTTTGCTTCTTTCTTTCCAATCTGATGTATTTTATTTCTTCTCCATTTACTGCACTAGATGGGATTTTCAGTATGCTGTTGAACAAGAACAGGGACAGAAAATATCTTTTTTTTCTTTTTCTTTGTCTTTTAGAGAAGTATTAATCTTTCATGATTAAGCATGGTGTCAGATGTGAGTAACTCTCAGGTAAAGGGAGTTGCCTTCTATTCCTAGCATATTGAATTTTTTAATCATTATGCATGTTAAATTTGGTCAAAAGTTTTTTTTTATTCTGGATCTAGTAAGATAGTAGGCCTCTTTCAGTCTGTTAATATTGATAATTGCAATGATTGATTTTCTGATGTTGAATCAGTCTTACTTTCCTGGAGTAAACATCACTTAGTCATGATAGATGATCTTTATACATTGCTTGGTTCAGGTTGCTAACATTTACTAGGAAATGTTTGCATCTGTATTCATGTAGGATATTTATATGAAATTTTATTTTCCTGTAATGTTTTTATTTGTATTCAGTATCAGGATAAAATTGGACTCAAAAGTGACTTGGAATGTTTATGATACTAGTCTCTTTTCTAGACTATATGTAGTATTCATGTTATTTCTTTCTCAAATATTTGATAGAATTCAACCATGAAATCATCTGGGTCTAGAGTGTTCCTCAGGTGGTCAGTTCACAGTGATAAATTCAGTTTTTTAAAAAAGATATAGAACTACTCAGTTTATCAGTTTCTGACATTAAATAAATGTTGGTAATTTATGTTTTTCTAGATATCTGTTTATTTAATCTAAATTATCAATTTATGGACATAGAGTTATTTTTAGTATTCCTATATTATTCTAAAGCCTGTAGGGTCCATAATTATGTTTCTCTTTCTGATATTGGTAATCTATGTTTTCTCCGTTATTTCATGTAAAGTTTAGCCACAACTTTATCATTTTTTAAAAATTTCCTCAAAGATTCAGCATTCAGTTTCACTGATACCATTCTATTATATTTATGTTTTTCACTTTTATTGATTTCTGTTATTATCTTTGTTCTTTCCTATCTTCAGATTACTTTGGGCTTATGGTATTTCCTCTTCTTGTTCTTTATCATGGAATCTTAACATTTTAATTATAACTTTTTTCTTTTCTAATATATTTAATGCTATACATATCTTTTTTGAACTGTTTCATTTCCCACACATTTTGAAATGTTATATTTTCATTTTCATTCAGTTCAAAATAATTTTCTGATTTATCTTGAGAATTATTCTTTGATCTATTGGTTACTTACAAGTCTATTTATTTATTTATTTATTTAGTACCAAGGATTGAACTCAGGGGTACTCAACCACTTAGCAACATCCCCAGCCCTATTTTGTGTGGGTTTTTTTTTTTGCGTTTTTTTTTTATTAGTTTATTTAATTGCATTTCAAGTCATAGCACATATGTTTTTTTATTTAGAGACAGGGTCTCACTGAGTTACTCAGTGCCTCACCATTGCTGAGGCTGGCTTTGAACTCGCGATTCTCCTGTCTCAGCCTCCCCAAATGCTGGGATTACAGGCATGCAGCACCACACCAGGATACAAGTCTATTTTTAATTTCTAATTGTTTAGACTTTTTTCAACTGTCTTTCTGTTATTGATCCCTAGTTTCATTCTATTATGGTCAGAGACTATACTTGGTGTGATTTTTAATCTTATAAATTTGTTAAGGCATTATTTATGGTCCTAAATATGGACTAGCTTAACAATGTTCCATGTGCACTTAGAATTTCTATTCCACTGTTGTTGTGTGTCAGAATGCATAAATGTCAATTATGCGAAATTCATCAATACTGTTATTTATATCTCCTGTATCTTTGCTGATTTCCTGTATCCTTGGTCCATTGTTTACTGAGAATGTGTATCCAAGACCCATTTCTCCTTTATTTCTGTCATTTTTTTTTGCTTCACGTATTTTAAATTTCTGTTTTTAGATGCATATATGTTTAGGATTTTTATTTTTTAGTAACTAGAGCTTGTCACTATTATATATACCATGCCTTTCTTTGATTCCTGAAATTTTTCTTTTTTCTAAATTTTACTTTTATATTAATATACCCACTCCAATTTTCTTGTTACTAATATTTACATAGTATAACTTTTTCTATCCTTTCACTTTTATATTTTAAAAATATAATATAGTTCTATTTGGCATTTGATATATTTATACTTGGGATACTATATGTGTGTTTATGTGTGTATACACACATATGCATATATTAATTATATACTATATGTATATGTGTGTGGGCATATTTATGAGCATAGAATGATTTTCAGTATTCCCTTATTATTATTTACATACACATATATATGCATATGTATACATATATTTGTTTCCAGTTTGGGGCCTTTGTGACTAATGCTGCTATGACCATTTATGTGTGAAATTTTGTTTGAATATAACATTTAGTTTTTCTTGGGTAAATGGCCAAAGGGACAATCCCAGGGTATTATGAGAGTTGCATATTTAGTTTTAAAAGAAACTACCAGTAAGTTTTCCAGGGGCTGATGCTGTGGCTCAGTGGCAGAGCGCTTGCCTTGCATGTGTGAGGCACTGGGTTCAATCCTCAGCACCACATAAAAATAAATAAACAAAACAAAAACACTGTGTCCATGTATAACTAAAAATTTTTTTAAAATAACTTTTCCAGAGTGGCTTTCCATTCAGAATCTATGAATCTGTGAATAATCCAGTTTCTCCACATCCTTGGCAATATTTGGTGTTGTAACTATTTATTTTCACTAATCAATAGGTGTACAATGATATCACATTGTATTTTAAATTTGTACTTCCTCAATGGTTAATGATTTTTGAACAAAATTTTATGTGTTTATTTGCCATTTTTATATCCTCTTCAGCGAATTTCTGTTCATGTTTTGCAGCCATTTTAAAAAATATTTTTAGTTGTCAATGGAAATTTGTTTCATTTATTTATATGTGGTGCTGAGAATCAAACCCAGTGCCTCACACATACTAGGCAAGCACTCTACCACTGAGCCACAACCCAGCCTGTTTTGTACCCTTTTCGTAATTTAAAATTTTACTGCTTAGTTTTTAGAGCTTTTTAATGTATTTGTATACTAGTCTTCTGCCAGAAATGTTGTTGGCAAATATTTTCTCCTAGTCAGTAGTTTGTCTTTTCATTCTCTTAACATGGTCTTTCACAGAGCAAATTATTTTAATTTGGATGAGGTAATTTTTTCCTTTTGTGGATCATGCTTTTGGTACCATGTCCAAGGAATATTTGCCTAGGCTTAGATTCTGATTTTCTCTTACTTTTTTTTCCTAAAAATTGTATAGTTTTACATTTCACATTAAATTCGTTTCTTTTAGAGTTAAACTTTGCATAAACTTGTTATGGTTTGGATCTGGAATGCCCCCCCCCCCCCGCAAAGGCTCATGTGTTAAGAGGTGAGGGTTTTAGCAAATAATTGGATCATAAAGGCTCTAGTCTCACCAGTGGACTAATCCACTGATAACTGGAGTAGTTGGAGGAAGTAGGTCACTGGGGGAGTGCCCTGGAAGGAATTGGTGGACCCTGGACTGAATCTTCTGAAACCAAGACCCAAAATAAATCTTTCCAATTATAAGTTGATTTTGTCCAGTATTTTGGTCACAGCAATGAAAAGCTGACTAACAAAAATATGTGGTTATGCTGAGACTCTTTTTTCCTTTCTTTTACTTTTTTCCCTATATAGGCCCATTTGCTCCAGAAACATTTGGTTTTTTAGTGCATACATAAATATTTGGTTTCTTGGAACAACCATAAATGATCTTGCATCTTGTGAAATTTTGTTAAGATAACTGTATATTCACATGCATTTGTAATAATTAATACAGAGGCCTCCTGTATACACTTTACACAGTTTAATCAAATGATAAAATTTTACAAAACTACAGTACAATACTATAGCCAATATACTGATATTAATACAATGCACTAATTTTATTCATATTTACTTTAGGGTTACTTCTTCATGTGCATGTGTGTGTGTGTGTTTAGGGCTATAAAATTTTATCATGTATCCATCACCACAATCAAGAAATTGAAGTTTCATTAATACAAGCATAGATTGTGTTGACCTTTTGTAAATATATCCACATATTCAAATCATCCCTAGTACCTGATAACCACTAATCAATTCTTCATTTCTAATATTGTCATTTTTGTAATGTTTTCTAAATGGAACAATACTGGCTTTTTTCATTCAGTATAATCCCTATAAATTCATGGAAGTTGTTACATGTATTAATAATTATCACCTATTTATTGCTAAGTAGTATTCTATAGTATGTGTATAACAGAGTTTCTTCAACCATTCAGCTTGAACAACAACTGGGCCATTTCCAGTTCCTGGTTATCACTAATGAAGCTGTTATGAATAATCATGTGCAAATATTTGAGTGAACCCAAATTTTAACTTCTATGGGGTAAATACCCAAGACAGTATTTGATACGTTGTGTGATGACTACATGTTTAGTTTTACCATAGAACCAAACCATTTTCCACATTGGCTGTACTATTTCACATTCTTAACAGCAAGGTGATCCATTTTTCTGCATCCACTCCAGTATTTGGTGTTGTCATTTTTTTTATTGCAGTCATTCTGATAAGAGTATAGTGGCATGTCATTTTGGTTTTAATTTGTACTTCTCTGTTGACTAATGAGTTTGAATGTCTTTTCACTGCTTAATTGATATCTGTTTATTTTCTTTAAAATGTTTTTTAGATTTCATCAGTAAAATCATCTGAATCTGTTGCGTTCTGTTTGGGAAGTTTATTAATTATTGATTCAATGTCTTTAATAGATATATGCCCATTCAGATTATCTATTTATTCTTGTGGGAGATTGTGTCTCCTTGAAGGTAAGTTATGTCTCCTTGTGGGGTAAATTTTGTCTTTCAGGAAGTTGGTTCATTTCATCTAAGTCTGCATATATCAGACTTGTTTCTATAGTTGTTTATGATACTTTATTATTCCTTTAATAAATACCATGGAGTCAGTATTGACAATTCCTCTTTCATTTATGCTATTAGTAATTTTGTGTCACTTTTTGTAGTTAACCTGGCTAGAAGTTTATCAGTCTGTTGATCTTTTCAAAGGTCCAGTTTTTGTTTCATTTGTTTTCTCTATCTCCCTTCTTTCAATTTCATGGATTTTTGCCATAATTTTAAATTTTCTTTTCTTCTGCCTACATTTGATTTAGTTTGGTCTTCTTTTTCTAGTTTCTTAAGGTAGAGCAAAGATTATTAATTTCACATCTTTCTCCTTTTCTAAGATATGCATTCATTGCAATATATTTTCCTCTAAGCACTATTATTGCTGCATCCTACAAATTTTGGATTGTGTTTTTATTTTCTTTTAGTTCAAAATATTTTTTAAATTTCTCTTGAGATTTTGTCTCTGACTCATGTATTATTTAGAAGTAAATATTTAATATACACATGCTTTCATATTTCCTAGAGAGATAAATATCTTTCTGTTATTGATGTCTACTTTAATTACACTGTGACCTGAGAGCTAACTTTATATGATTTGTATTCTTGCAAATTTGTTAAGGTATGATTTATGGCTCCATGAGTCATTGTTCTAGTAGGGAACTCTATGCTGGCACTGCCTCTCAGACTGTTCTATGCCTGGAATCTCAAGCAGTTCAATATATCCTTGAAATCTAGGTGGAGGCTACCATACAGGCACAGCTCTTTAATTCTCTTCTATAGAATTACCACCACATGCATGCCAATATTGTAAATGCTTACTGCTTGTTCCTTCTGAAGTGATGGTTTGATCCATACCTGGGGCCACTTGAGCCATAGCCAAGATTCAGGGAACAAAGATCTGAGGTGTCTCTGGGCAGGAAGCTCAGGCCAATTTCCTGAAACCCTTCTGCCCTACTAGAGTTCTGGGTCTGTGATGGGAGGTATAATTACAAAGATCTCCAAAATGCCCTTGAGACATTTTTCATTTTTCTTGATGATTAGCACCCAGTTGCCTTCTATTCATGGTAAGTGCTAATCTTTCAAGTAACTGGTCACTCAACCACACCCTTATATTGTCCTCCCAAATACGCTTTTTCATTTACATGACCAGGTTTTGAATTTTCCAAATATTTCTTCAAAAGCATATTTTTAATTATAGATTATATCTTTAAACTACTCCTTCCTTCCAAAAGTCAGCATAAATGATTTAAAGTAAGCATACAGCCCCCTCTATATTTTGCTTAGAAATTTCTGCTGCTAGATGTACTATTTCTTACGTTCAATCTTTCATAAAGTTCAAGGGCAATTTAATCACTCTTACGTTCAACCTTTTATAAAGTTCAAGGGTACCACAATACACCAAATTCTCTGCTACTATATAACAAGAATGGGTTTTACTGCAGCTCTGAATAAGATATTTTTCATTTCCTTCGGAAACCTCCTCAGAATGGCCTTCATAGCCCATGTTTCTATCGGCATTCAGGTAAGTACCACTTAAGGAGTCTCTAAGAAATTTCAGACTTTACCTAGGCTTCCTTTCTTATCCCTTCCCAGAATCATCTGTAATGCTCCATTTATAACATTCTAGGCTTTTTATAGCGTGATCCTCAAATTCTTCTATCCATTGTCATTACTTAGTTCCAGGTGTTTGTATAGCAACAGCCCCATTTCTCAGTAACAATTTTCTGTCATATTACATTTCCTGTTGCTGTAACAGAATAAGTGAGACTAATAAATGTATAAGGGAAAGATGTTTATTTTGAATCACAGATCTGAAATTTAAAAGCATGACACTGACATCTGCTAAGCTTCTGATGAGGGTCTCATGTAGAAAGCAGAAGGCAAGTGAGTATGTGTGGGAAAGACAACTAGATCCTTATGGATTTTCCACCATCTGGATCTTTAAATTACTGATAGAGAAGTGTAAAAGTGTTCCATTATAATGATGGATTTATCTATTTTCCTTATAATTCTGTTTGCATTTGCCTTCCACATTTTGATGTTCTGTTCTTATGTAAATATAAAGGCTTATTATGTACTCTTGGAGAATTATCCTCTCTCTCTCTGTCTCCCTCTCCTCTTTATTCCTAATAATTGTCTGTGCTTTGAAGTCAGCCTTCTCTGATGTTAATATAGCCACACCAGCTTTCTTTTGATTAGTGTTATCAAAGTAAATTTGTCTTTGCCCTTTGCTTTTAATCTATCAGTGTCTTCATATTTAAAGGAGATTCCTTATGAAATGAAGTAAGCATACAAAAAAAGATACCTGTATACCTCTTTATTGCAGCACTGTTCACAATAAGAAAGTTACAGAAGCAGCCTAGGTGCCCATCAACAGATGAATGGATGAAGAAAATATGATACACACACACACACAACGGAATATTATTCAGCCATAAAGAATGAAATTGTGTCATTTGAAATTGAATGGGATGGGGACATCACATCAAGTGAAATAAGCCAAACACAGAGAAAAAGTATTATGTTTTCTTTAATTTGTAGTTTGCAGAAACTACAAAAAGTAAAAAAAAAAAGGGGGGGGTGACTTGCAAGTAGCAGAAGAACTACTAAGGAAGGGGAAGGGAGTCAGGGTTAGGGGAAAGAGAGACTGGTCAGGAGTATGAATATGTAAAACATAATATAAACATGTATGGAAATGTCACAGTGAAATCATTAATTTGTACAACTAACATGAGTTAATATTTATAGAAAAGAGGATTTCTTCTAGATAACATAGAATTTATCTTGTTATTTTATCCACTTTATGGTGATGGTCCCTGGTGTATTTTAGATCATTCACATTTAAAGTGATTATTGGTACAATTGGATAAATTCTGACCATATTTATTATGATTTTATACTCATTTCCAATGACTTTTGCTTCTTTCTTTGTCTTCTACTCCTTTTGCCTTTTCTGGTTTTAATTGAGCATTTTAAATGATTCCACTTATCTCTTTCTTATATCATCAATTATAATCATTTAAAAGAATTTTAAAAAATTTTAGAGGTTGCTGTAGCATTTGAAATATACATTTATATCCAATCCACATATACTTTCAAATAGCACGTATGCTACTTCTTAGGTAGTATAAGTATATTAAAACAGAGTATTTAAAATTCCTCTTTACCATCCTTAGAACATTGTTTTTATTCATTTCACTTATCCATAACCTATGAATATGTTATGGCCAGGATTTTTTTAGCTGTAAGGGGCAGGATCTTGAAGGAATGATGTTACTCCATCTTGACCAAATCAGAAGTCTTCCAAAAGTTATTTTGAGAAGATAATGTTTTCTGTTCATACCTAATAGATTTGTTTTAAAAATAAGAATAAATATTTAATTATACCAAATTATTTTTTCATATATTGGAGGCTAATGTGTGTTTTAACCTTTAATATACTGATTAGAGTTAGGCTGGGCATTTAGGAAAGCTTCATGTGATGGTCTAAATATTTTTCCTATGAAGAAGGAAGCAAGGTGATCTGTTGAGAACAAATTTTTTAAATTTAAAAATGGGTTTTAAAATTCACCGATTTTCTAGAGAACTTGACATAAGTACTAATCACTTTAATATTTTATGTGAAAGGGATATAAAATTGATGGCTAGGAAATTCTGAAGACTGTACTGAATATAGAGTCCTCTGGTGAAGCCCACAAAACAGAAATATGTGCAATTTTATTAGTAATCATTTTGATATTTACACCCACAATATATTAGTTTGAGAACTGCTCATTCAAATGTCTCCCAATATATTCTTTCAGCTGACATCAACATGCTGTTCCTCTATGTATATTCTGGCAACTGCTTATTTATTCCTGATATTTTAGAAATATACAAAAATGATGACCGAGGCAACCCTCAATTGATTGTTGGACATGGTCATATGTTGAAACATCAGAAATCTATCCTAATTTAATACACGTACTAAATTGCAAGGTAGAGTTTCATTCCCGGATGTAAATTACATCCCACATACTAAAATTGAATAAAACCACAACACAAATATATGCCTTTAAAATTGTCATTAAGTATCTAAAATCAAACACGGCTAATAAAAACTTGATTTTTAATATTTCTTCCCAGGGATTTTTCAGTAACAAAAAGGAATTAACAATAGACACATACATAAATATCAATGCATTTCCAAAACATACTAAGTGAAAGAAACAATATACAAAAAGTACATATCATATGATTCCATTTATATGAAATTTGAGAATGGAGAAAACCACTCAAATTATAAAAAGAAAATCATGGCTGTTAGGAAGAGTCCTTCACTGAGAAGTGGCATGAGGGAATTTTCTGTGATGATGAGAATGTTCTCAGTTTTAATATTATACATGTTCATATATTTACCAAACACACAGAATATTTATCTACATTTAACTTACACTTCAATAAAAAGAAAATTCAGATCTATATAAAAGACTTGGAAAGTGTACTATCTAAATAGGTTTTCTCTTCTCTCAGATTATATAAAAGGCTTGGAATTATAGGAAAGGGCAAGGAGAAAATTTTGAACAGAAAAAGCAACAAGGCCAAGGTGTATTGATGAAGAGAGAAGAGGGTTGTAACCTTCTCTCCAGGTGCGAAACAGAACCCTGCTTTAAGTGTGAGTGTTTGAGACAGTATAAGAATCCTGGATGAAGAACAAGGAGATGGCAAGCCTTTAGGAAAAATCCCCCAGGCTAGAAGGAAGATGGCAACTCAGAGAAAACCACAGTGCTTCTGCTCTCCAAGAATGAATTAAATCAGCAGTTGTTAAGTGGCAAACTGAGACCAAACAGCTACTTATGCTGTACTCCACTGGATCGTTGATACCCAAACCTAGCCCTATTCTGAGTTTGAAGACAGACTTCAACCCTGCTGGGGCTCTGCAGAGTGGAGAAGAACAAAGGGTGCTCCCCCTGGAAACTGACAGATAGATCTGTGAGATTAAAAGTATGGGTGATAGGGGGAAGGAATCTTGGTCTAAGGAAGATCAAAGGGAAAGTCTCAACCCCTCCCCACCTCAAGCATATCACACAGACAGGGACTCTCTGAACAAGAGTTTGAATTCAAGCCAGATGTGTCTACAGATGAAATAGGTGAAGGAGATGGTCAATTGCTCTGGCAGATTTATACTCTTACCCTGAGACACAACAACAGAGCAAATTTCAAAGAGAATACACATTTACACCCATCCCTTCCAGAAGTGTTGGTCAGGCAGAGGGGGTTGAATTCTGCACGCAGACTCTCCTAACAAGTTTGGCTGATTTGGGTCAGAGCTGAAATATAAGGTCTTTTACATTTTAAAGCCTTCCTCACATCTGGCAGTTTCTACAACTTGAAACATCAGATACAAAAATTCTAATTCAAAAACTTCTTCAGCAATAAATCTGAACTTGTGAACAATAATTAATGTAATAACTGATTGAAATTAACTAATAACCAGTCTTCCCTATATAGAACTATTCCACAAGAACTTCATTTTATGCATCCACTTTACTCTTTTGGTTTTAACCTGAGTAAATTCCCCTCCTCACCCTCTTCATTCCATTTTTACTTTTTCTTCATATGCTCTATTTTATTTTTATCCCATCTTCAAATTTAATTTAGTATACCCTTATTAAGGTGTAACCTTTTCAGCCTATATTATATTCCTTCTAACCAACATTCCTCTTGGGTTACTAAAATTACAGAAATCATTGGTAATTACATTTATAGTACAAGTTGATATATAATTTATTTTCAAATTATTACTGTTATTCTCAGTACTCTATCCTTTCAAAGAAGCACTGAAGATTAAAATGAACATTTCGATTATACTGAGCCAATTTGTTGAAGCTAAGGTACACTGGCAACCCAGGACCACTCACAAAAGCTCATAAAAGAGAAAGAGGAATCTATCTTAACAGATATGCAAGTCCAAAACCTCTGAAAACATGAGGCAATAGGCAAACAAGTCATCCCACAAAATTTATAATCTCCCAACAAAGGAACCTACATATACTGAAGGAGATGAAATTCCAGAGAAAAACTACAAAAATTGATTATTACAATGATTAATGAGCTAAAAGAATATCTATGGAACTAATTAAAAGAGCAAATATTGGAGGTAAAAACATTTCAATAAAGAAATAGTGATTCTGAAATGAAACCAGATAGAACTCCTGAAAAAGACAAAATAAATCAATATAAATTCATTGAAAAGTACCACTAACAGATTATATTACATAGAAAACAGAACTTTGAGCCTTGAATATAGGGTCTTATGAACTTGAATACTCAGTAGCCAGTAAAGAGGAAAAGAAATGACCATGATTAGAATACACAAAACACTGGTACAACATTAAGAGATCACACTTAAGAGTTATTGGACTTGAAGAGGGATGTAGATACAGACTAATGAGATTAAGAACCTTTTCCATGAAATAATAGAAAAATTTCCAAACCTCAGGATTGAGACAGGGATCCAAATATAGGAGTCATATATGGTGTCCAAAAAGCCAAGATCAAAGAAGAACCTCCTGAAGAAACATCATAATAAAAATGCTTAACATAGAGAATAAGGATAGAATATTAAAAGTCATGAGAGAAAAATCTCAGGTTACATTTAGAGATAAAACAATATGAGTCATTTCTGATTTTTCAGCTCAGACTCTAAAATCCAGAAAGGGCTGGAATGAGGTAATTCAAGGTTCAAAAGAAACCAATGGCAAACCAAGATTGCTCTATACAGTAAAACTACCATTCAGAATTGAAGAATAAATGAAAATTTTCCAAGATAAAGATAAACTAAAAGAATTCATGACCACTAAGCCAACACTACAGAAAATACCTAAAAAAAAAACACTAAGTACAGAAGAACTTAAAAACAAACACTGAAGCTCCCAAATGGATGAAGCTCACCAAAAGGGCTATCAAACAAATAAAAATTAAGACTGAATAAAATATATGAAACAAATTAAAATGTCAGGAAATAATAAATATTTCTGCATAATAACACTGGATATAAATGTTCTAAACTTTTTAATTAAAAGATGTAGGCTGTTAGAGTGGATTTAAAAACAAGACCCAACTATATGCAGTTTGCAAGAGATTTGTCTTATAAACAAAGACACCTATAGTCTAAAATTAAAAGAATTTAGAAAGATATTTCACACAAATGAAGTATGAAAACAAGCAGAAGAAGCTATATTCATAAATAAAAATTAAATTTAAGGCAAAATTAATAAGAATAGACAAGGATGGTAAATATTGATTCCCATAATATTGTTTCACCTAATCACATAAAACAAACATTTCTTGACATTAAGTCTCAGATAGAACCCAATATAATAATACTGCATGATTATAATATGCCACTCTCACCAGCAGACAGGCCATCTAGACATTAAATAAACAAAGATATTTACAACCTAAATACTACTATAAATCAAATGGATCTCACAGAAATATGCAAAATATTTCATCCAACAACAGTTGATTTTACATTTTTCTCAGCAGCTCATGAAATCTTGTTCAAAATCGATCGTATTTCAGTTCATAAAGCAAGTCTTTGCAAATAGAAAATAATCAACGTATTCCTTTGCATTTTCTCAAATTACAATGGAATGAAATTAGAAATCAACAAGAAAAATTATAGAGACCACATAAACATATGAAAATTGAATAATACTCTTTTAAATGAGGAATAGATCATAGAAGAAATGAGAGAAGAAATTTCAAAATTTCTAGAATCAAAGTAGAATAATGATACAATATACCAAAATCTCTGGGACACTATGAAGTCAGTTCTAAGAGGAAAGTTTAGGCATTGAATGCCTACATTTAAAAAAAAAAATTTGAAATAAACATTCTAACGTTACATCTCAAGGCCCTAGAAAAGCAGTGACAAACTAATTCCAAAAAGACAGGAAATAATTAAGATCAAAGTCAAAATTAATAACATAGAGAATTAAAAATACAAAGCGTTGATGCAAAAAAGAGTTGAATCTTCAAAAAGATAAACAAGATTTGGTAGCCATACTAACCAAATTAAAGAGAGAGAAACAAATAAAAAATAGAGATGAAAAGGAAATATCACCACAGATATTACTGAAATACAGAAGATGACCAGGGAGCATTCTGAAGATTTATATTCCAATAAACTAGAAAATTGAGAAGATATTGAAAAGTTTATAGACACTTATGACTTTCCCGAATTGAACTGAGAGGATATAGAAAACCTAAACACACAAATAATAAGGAGCAAGATTAAAACAGTACTAAAAGTTCTTCCAACAATGAAGTGCCCCAGAACCAGATCAATTCTGAACTGAGTTCTACCAGAGTTTTAAATGCCAATCCTCTTCAAATTATTCCATGGAATAGGGAAGGAACAGTTCCAAATTCATTCTTTGAAGTCAGTATCACCTTGATGCCCAAACGAGATCAAGACACGTCAAGCTAAGAAAACTACAGACCAATACACCTGATGAACACAGACATATAAATCCTTAATAAAATATCAGCAATTCACATTCAAAAATACATAAAGAAGATGGTATGCCATGATCAATTCGGTTTTGTCCCAAGGATGCAAGGTTGGTTCAACATACACAATTCAAAAAATGTAACCCATCACATAAATAGAATCAAAGAGAAAATTCACATGATCATCTCAATAGATGCAGAAAAAACCTTAAACAAAATTCAACATCCATTCATGTTTAAAAAAAAACCTGAAGAAACTGGAGATAGAAGGAACTTACCTCAACATCATAAAGGCTATATATGTCAATCCAAAGGCAACCTCATACTAAATGAAGAAAAAACTGAAAGCATTAAACCCTACAATCAGGAATAAGACAAGGATATTCACTCTTACCATTTCTGTTTAGTATACTTCTTGAAACTCTAACCAGAGCAATCAGGCAAATGAAGGAAACTAAAATGGTATAAATAGGAAAAGAAAAATGTCAAATTATCTTCTTATGGAGATGACAGTATCTTATACTTAGAAGTCTCAAAAGTTCTACAAGAAAACTTTTAGAGCTGACAAAAAAAATTCTGCAAAGTAGGAGGATACAATATAAATATACAAAAAATAATAGCTTTCCTATAATCCAATAATGAATCTGCTGATAAAAAAGCAGAAAAGCAATTCTATTCATAGTAGCATCAAAAACATAAACAAAAACAACCTCCTAGGGCCAGGTGTGGTGGCACATGCCTGTGATTCCAGAACCTCAGAAGGCTGAGGCAGGAGGATTGCAAATTCAAAGCCAGTCTCAGCAAAAGTGAGGCTCTAAGCAACTCAGTGAGATCCTGTCTCTAAAATAAATACAAAATAGAGCTGAGGATGTGGCTCAGTTGAGTGCATCTGAGTTCAATCCCTGGTACCCCTGGTGGGGATACCTCCTGGGAATAAATATAATTAAGGAGATGAAAGACTCTACAATGAAAATTATAGAACACTGAAACACTGAAGAAAGAAATTGAAGACATTAGAAGATGAAAAGCACCCCCCATGTTCTTGGATAGACAGAATTAATACTGTCAAAATGACCATATTACCAAGAATGATCTACAGATTTAATGCAACCCCCTTGGAAATACTAATGGAAAACAAAGATGAGGGTGGAGCTCCTAAAAATCAAATGGAGATCAGTAGAGGAAAGGTATCAAGGTGTGGAGAGCCCGTGAGAGAGAAGAGAAATGCTGGGGAGTGATATTGGCCAAATTATATTGTTTTATTGTGCATATGTATGAACATGTAACAACAAATCCCACCAATATGTACAAATATAAGGCACCAATAAAAAATAAGAAAATACTAATTACATTCTTCACAAAATCAGAAAAATACTCCTAAAATTCATATGGAAGAAAAAAAGACCCAGAATAGCCAAAGCCATATCAAGCAAGAAGACCTATGCTGGAGACATCAAAATACCTGATCTCAAATTTTACTATAGAATTAATTATAGTATCAAAAACAGCATGGCATGTATACCTAAGTATAATAAATGAGTTAAAAAATATAATATAAGTTTAAAACTCAGAAAAAACAAAACCAACATGGCATTGGCATAAAAACAGACACAAAAATCAACTGAATAGAATAAAAGACAAAGACAAATCCATATAGATACAGTCATCTGATCCTTGACAAATTTTCCAAAAAAAAAAAAAAAAAAAACATCAGAGGAAAAAAATAGGCTTTTAATGAATGGTTCTGGAAAAACTGGATATCCATATATAGAAGAATGAAACTAGACCCTTATATCTCACCCTGCACAAAAATCAATTCACAGTAGATCAAAGACCTAGGAATTAGAGCAGAAACACTACAACTGAACCTAGGGTCAACATTCCAACATATTAATGTAGGCCCAGACTTCACTAACATTACTCCTAAAGCTTGAGAAATAAGCCTAAGAAACAATAAGCATAAAATTTTAAAATCTTCTGCATATTAAAAGAAATAATTAATAGTCAAAAGAGAGCCTACAGTATGAGAGAAAAAATCTTTTCCAGATATTCTTCCAACAGGGAATTAATATCCAGAATATATAAAGAAACCCCCCCCAAAAAACTAACACACACATACACACACACATACACACACACACACACACACACACACACACACATCTCAATCAATAAATGGGCAAATGAACTAAACAGGCATTTCTCAAAAGAAATACAAATTGGCAACAAATATATGAATCAGGAAAATGCAAATCAAATGTACATTCATATTTCATCTCAGTATAGTTCAAATGGCAGTCAACAAGAATACAAATAACAATAATTTCTGGTGAGAATGTAAAGGAAAAGGTACACTTACACCTTTGTGGTGGGATTGCAAATAGTTACAATCACTTTGGAGAGCAGTATGGAGATGCCTCAAAAGACTAGGAATGGAACAAACATATGACCCAGCTATCTCACTCATTGGTATTTACCTCAAAGTGATATGTTTATATCAATGTTTATAGCAGCACAATTCACAATAGCCAACTATGGAACCAGCTTAGGCCCCCATCAACAGATGAATGGATAAAGAAAATGTGGTATAAACACACAATGCAATTTTACTCATCCATAAAGAATGATAAAATTGTGTCATTTTCTGATAAATGCATGGAAATGGAGAACATCATGTTAAGTGAAATAATCCAATCTCAGAAAGTCAAAGGTCAAATGTTTTCTCTCATGTGTAGAAACTAGAGAGAGAAGGAAAATGAATTTAAAAAGTAATCTCATGAAAATAGAAGGGAGACTAATAAAATAAAGAAAAGGAATTGAGGGGAGGGCATGGGGAAGTATAGGGGTACAAAATCTATCAAATTATGCTATGCCCATGTATGAATATACCACGATGAATCCTGCATATATATATATGTACATATGTATAATTATAGTGTACTTATTGAAATAATAGTAACAATAATAGGAGGAGGAACAATAGAGTAGAGCAAGCAGATCAAGGGAAGCAGGGAGGAGAAAAAAAGAGAAAATACTGGAGAGTTAAATTGATCAAATTGTGCTATATGCTTGTACAAATATGGCATAATGAATCCCATTACTGTGCATAATTATAATACACCAATAAATATTTCATAAGAAAAGAAAGGGGGCTGGATTGTAGCTCAGTGGCAGAGTGCTTGTCTAGCATGTGTGAGGCCCTGGGTTCCATCCTCAGCACCACATAAAGATACATAAATAAAATAAAGTTAGTGTATCCATCCATAACTTTAAAATATATATTTTTAAAAAAGAAGAAAAGTCTTCCAGACCATTAAGATTGCAATAGATACTGTTTTGCCATGAAAAGACCCTCTGAATTTCCAGTGGGATGGTATGTCAAATTCCCTCGAGACTTAGATAGTAGCTAATAAAAGAAATAGCTCATGATCCTGTAAGGGAGCCACAGTTAATACTAATGATCATCAAACTAGAGGAATAAACTCACAGTGTATAATACATTGTATAATTTGATTTTAGCAGATGTCAATGTGAAGGAGATAGGTCCAAGGATCAGATAGGATGAGTTAAATTACAGAGAATGCCATTTTAGAACATAACCAAGTAAACTTCAACAAATGGATGTGTGACTTTATGGACACTAGCAAATATTTGCTTAAATCTCCTCTGATCATTACATCTACCTCCAGGAGGGGGAAAAGACAAAACCTGAAAATTTCCTTAAGAAAACTACAAAGGTGGACCACCTTTATATGGATAGGACCAGGTAAAACTTTTTGAGACACAGATAATTTTTCTGTCACTACATAATTTTTTTCTGGATACTTGTGCTAGAAATTACTTTTAGTTACATAAAAAATCAAAGTTCTCTTTTTCTGTATGCATGTATGTTAGGTTTAGAGAAAGTTGCAAAAATAGTACAGGCTCCTGTATATCCTTCACCCTGCTTCTCCTAATGTTAACATTTTATATAACCATATTTGGATGATTAAGAATGAGAAATTAATATTAATATGATACTGTGAATGAAACTGCAGACCTTATTGAAAATTCATGGCAGGGTGTGTAGAGTAGAGCAAAATTTCTCACTTCATGGCACCAATAAAGAGAAAGGGAAGAAGAAGAAGCTGTCAAGTTCCCAGTATACCTTACATAGGCATGTTTCCGGTGACCAAAAGACCTCCCACAAGGCTCAAGCTCTTCAAGTTTCCACATCTCCCCTGGCCACAACTGCACCAAAGGAGGAGATTAAGCCTTTACCACATGGGCCCTTGGGAGACAGTCTGTATTCAAACCGTGGCACCATAACATTTAAAATCACTACTGATGGTATTTGTCCTCCTTCTGAAACATTTGATAACAGAGCATAGTTAATGTCAATATGTGAGGAAATATTAGAAAGTGGTGAACTCAGAAACTTGGGTTTTGGTTATTCTTATTCTGGAACAAATGGTCATTAAATCAGAGCACCAAGGTCACATTGTCATTAGTATCCTCGAGAATAATTTTTCTAACTAGTTAATGGAAATAGTTTGATACAAGTTCTAGTTACCTTGAGATTTTTATTCTCTCTAATAAGTTGGATAGATTTCTCTCAGGCCTTGACTCTAGGATGTGTAAGGTGATACCTATGCCTATATCAAGTTTACAGAAACCAATTTTTAAGAAGTACAACTGATATGTTAGAAGATGATTTAAATTTTGAGTTATTCAAAGGGAATGCAAAATTTAATTGTATAAATGACAGGTATCAGTCAGAGTGATATTTATCAAATATATACAAGAAATTGTTTTTGTTTCAGTGTTTGCTTAAAGGTTGTCTATTTTGTAATTTACTAAAACAGATAAACAAACCACTACTAACAAATTTTTCCAAACCTCTAAAAGGTTTTGTCAGAACCTAGGTATTTTTTCATACCAAAAATTAGGTATATTACATGTTAACAGAACACTTCTGATTTTGCTGTTTGTGAGACATAATAGCTTTTCATTTTCATATATTTATATTCCAATAAAATGAGAAAAACTGCAAAATTGTTATAATATTAAAAAGCCATGGTAAAAGAGAAACACACTGCATATGGAAAATAGTTTTCCTTCCCCAAAAGCAAGAACACAATGGGTGCACAATATAATTTCTAAATATTATTTTCTTTTGGGTTTTTTTGGTTTGCTTTTTTCTTTACTTCCTACCTTCTTGTCTTTCTTTTTCTCTCTCTCGACCTTTTCCTTTCTAGTTGACAAATAGTAATTTGTTATTTGATATACAATGTGATTTTTTGATCTATGTATATATCGTGGAAAGATTCAATGATGCTAATTAACATATCCATCACATCATTGACTTATCTAAGGTGAAAATATTAAAAATATGTGCTTTTATCAATTTTGAAATGTACCTTATTGCTAACCATGGTCACTGTGCAGTGCAAAAAATAACTAAAATTTATTCTTCCAGTGTAACTGGACTTTGAGCAGTTTGAGCAACATATTCCTTTTCCCTATCTCATCCATCAACAGGCATCTGGTAACCACCTTTTCACCTTCTGCTTCCAGGAGATCAATTTTTTAGATTCCATAAATAAGCAAAATTATACAGTGTTTTTCTTTTTTTATATATTTTATTTGTTGTTCTATTTAGGCTTACATGTTAACAGAGTGCAATTTGATTCATTGTGCATAGATAGAGGATAACATATCAATTCTCTAGTTGTAAGTTGTATAGAACTACAACATATATGCAGTCATACATAAAGTTAGGGCTATAATGACCATCATATTCCACCACCTTTACTGTCCCCATGCCCCCTCCCCCCTTATACCCCTGTGAACAGAGATCCACCATTGTTCCCATGTCCTTCCCCACATTATGGATCAGCATCCACTTATCAATGAGTACATTCGACATTTGGTTTTCTGAGATTGGCTTACTTCACTTAGCATGATATTCTCCAATTCCATCCATTTACCTGCAAATGCCATAATTTTATTCTCTCTTATTGCTGAGTAATATTCTATTGTGTATATATACCACAGTTTCTTTATCCAGTCATCTATCGAAGGGCATCTTGGTTGGT
>PVHX01025628.1:0-22058 GCA_004024805.1 Geosciurus inauris | reverse complement strand
AAAAAAAAATTGTTTAAAAAAAAGAAGTAAGCCGGGCGCGGTGGCTCAAGCCTGTAATCCCAGCACTCAGGGAGGCTGAGACAGGAGAATCGCGAGTTCAAAGCCAGCCTCAGCAATGGCGAGGCGCTAAGCAACTCAGTGAGACCCTGTCTCTACACAAAACACAAAATAGGGCTGGGGATGTGGCTCAGTGGTCGAGGGCCCCTGAGTTCAAACCCCGGTACCAAAAAAAAAAAAAAAAAAAAAAAAAAAAGAAGTAAACCTTACAGTTAGAAGGGAATGTGATACCATATCCAAAGTTCTGGAAGAAAAAAAACTGCCTACCAAGAATATTATATTCAACAAAGCTATGAAGAAATGAAAAGAACTAAAAACTTGCTAAAACAAACAAAAATTGAGAATTCATCACCACCACAATAGCCTTACAAATTATGCTTAAGGGAATCTACATGTAGAAGTGAAAGAAAGAGAATTACCACCATGAAAATATATGAAAGTTGTCGCTTTGATAAGAGGTGGGGAGGAAAAGGCCACATGGCTTCTCGATGAGTTGGATCCAAGAGAAACAGAGAAGGGGTCCCCGGGCTAGACGAAAAGGGGTCTCTCTGGACGGTGGCGATCCGCAGAGCCAATCTCCCCAGGCCCCAAGGTGTAGGTAAAAATTTGCTTCGCCCCAGCGAAACGCAGAGATACTGGGGACAAGAAACACACCGGGGCGAGGAGCAAAAAACACCAGTTTATTCTAGAAACTATAGAAGCTTAAATGCACTCTTGGACCAATCAGATCCAAAAGTCACAAACAAAGGGGTGCTCTTTGGCAAGAGCATAATCTATTAGCATAGAATGGGGAAGGATGGAAGGGAGGGGTGGGAAGGTATAGAGATGCTCCTACAGAAAGTATAAAACCTACTAGAAGATCAATTACACAAAAGAGAAAAAGAGCAAATCTTATCAATACAGAAAACCACTAAACCATAAAGATAAATAAGAGAGGAAGAACAGAACAAAGGATATTTTTTAAAAAACAGAAGAAAATTAACAAAAGGACACAAATCTTTACACATCAGTAACAGCCTTTAATGTAAGTGAATTAAATTCCCTAATTAAAAGACATAGATTAGATGAATGGAATAAAAAGAATAAACCAACATCATGCTGCTACAAGAAACTTACTTCATAAGTAAGGACACAGAGATTAAAAGTGAAGAAATGGAAAAAAAGATATTCCACACAAACAGAAAATAAAAGCAAGCATAAGTAGCTATACTTCTATTAGCTAAAATAGACTCTAAGTAAAAAGAAAAAAAAACTGTCACAAGTGACAAAGAAAGTCACTACATGATTAAGGGATCAACTCAACAAGAGGTATAACAATTGTCCAAGCACCTAATACCAGAGTATCTAATTTTATAAAACAAACATTATTAGATTTAAAGAGAGAAGCTACAATAACATTATAGTTGGGGACTTCAACACCTTACCTTCATCAATGGACAGATCAAACAATCAACAAAGATCAGAGAGAAACTACACTATAGACCAAATGGAACTAACAGACATTATAGAACATTTCCAACAGCTGCAGAATACACATTCATCACATCAGCACATGGACATGCTTTAGGATAGGACAGATTTTAGGGTGCAAAACAAGTCCCAACAAATTCAGAAAGCATTAAATTATTTCCTGGATCTTTTCTGACCACAATGGAGAAAAAATTTAAATCAACAACATAAAGAACTTTAGTAATTGTACAAATATGTGAAACTAAATAACATGCTACTGCACAGTGAGTCACTGAAGAAATCAAAAGGAACATTGCAAAATTTCTTGAAGTAAATACAAATGGAAACACAATATACCAACACTTAAGAGATACAGCAAAAGCAATACTAAAAGGGAAGTTTTAGCCATAAGTGCTAACATTAAAAAGTAGAAAAATTTATATAAACCACCTAACAATTCTATCTCAAAGAATTTGAATAGAACAAGGCAAGCCCCAAATTAGTAAATAAAAAGAAATAGCAAAGGTCATAGTGGAAATAAACAAAATAGAGACCAAAAAAAACACACAAAAGAATGATGAAATGGGGGGCTGGGATTGTAGGTCAGCGGTAGAGCACTTGCCTTGCATGCGTGAGGCCCCAGGTTCGATCCTCAGCACCACATACAAAGCAATAAAATAAAGACATTGTGTCCATCTACAACTAAAAAAAAAATTTTTTAAAAAAAAAAGAATGATGAAATGGACTGTTGGTTTTGGGAAAGATAAATAAAATTAACAAATCTTCAGCTACATTGACAAATTTTTTAAAAAAGGAAGATCCAAATAAATAAAATCAGAAATGATTAGGGAGACAATGGAACTGAGACCACAGAAATACAGTTATCATTAGGGGCTATTACAAACAATTGCACATGACAAATTAGAAACCTTAGAAAAAACTATTTCATAAAAACTGGAAAGGAGGGAACTTTTCCAAACTTATTCTATGAAGACAGCATTACCCTGATATCTAAATCAGATGACACAATAACAAAAGAAAAATACAGATCAATATCTCTCATGAACAAAGATATAAACATTATCAAAAAAATACTATCAAATTGAATCCAACAATTTGAAAAGATCATCATCAGCACAGAAAAAGATCACCCATCATGATCAAATTAGATTTATCTTAGGAATGCAAAGATGGTTCAACATTGGCAATAAATGTAATCCATCACATCAACAGAATGAAGAACAAAAACCTTATGATCATTGCAAGAGATGCAATAGAAGCATTCAATAAAAGTCAACAACCTTTCATAATTAAAAACAAAATCTGAATAAATTGGTTGTGGAAGGAACATACCTCAACATAACAAAGGCTCTGTATGTCAAGCCCACAGCAACATCACAGTGAACACAGAAAAGCTGAAAGTGTTTCCTCTAAGATCTGGAATAAGACAAAGGTGCCCACTTTCACCACTCTTATTTAACACAGAATAGAAGTCAGCCAGAGCAATCAGGCCAGAGAAAGGAAAAAAGCACACAAATGGGAAAGAAGGAAGTCAAACTATCTCTGTTTCCAGATAATGTGATTCCACATATATAGAAAAACCTAAAGACCCCACTGAAAGACTATTAGAACTGATAAACAAACTCAGTAAAGTTCTGGGGTATAAAATTAACATACCAAAATCAGTTCCACTTTTATACATCAATCACAAACTTGCTGAGAAAGCAATCACAAAAGCAATCCCACTTGTAATAGCTACAAAAAATAATCAAATAAAATACCTAAAAACAAATTTAACTCATGGAGCAAACGACCTCTACAATGAAAATTACAAAATACTAATGAAAGAAACTGAAGAAGACACAAAGTAATGGGAAGACCTCACATCCATGGGTTGGAAGAATCTGTACTGTTAAAATGTCCCTATTATTCACAGTGACTTATAGAGTCAATGCAATCCCCATCAAAATACCAATGACATTCTTCACAGAAATAGGGAAAAAAAAGTCCTAAAATCTATATGGAAGCACAAAAGACCCCAAATAGTAAAGAATTCTTGTGCAGAAAGAACAAAGCTGCAGTCATCACTATGCTGGATCTCAAGACATACTGCAGAGGGGCTGGGATTATGGCTCAGTGGTAGCGTGCTCGCCTAGCGCGCATGAGGCGCTGGGTTCGATCCTCAGCACCACATAAAAATAAAATAAAGATATTCTGTCACCTACAACTAAAAAATAAATATTTAAAAAAAAAGACATACTGCAGAGCTACAGTAACCCAGACAGCATGGTACTGGGCATAAAAACTGACACACGGATCAAGAATAGAGATCTCAGAAATCAATCCACCCATCTACAGCCAATGGTTCTACACAAATGTGCCAAAAAAATATACACTTGAGAAAGGAAAATCTCTTCAATAAATGGTGCTGGAAAAATTGAATATCCATATGCAGGAGAATGAATTGTCCCAGACCAACTCATAATATATCAATGATCTGAACATAAACCCTGAAATTATGAAATGCCTAGAAGAAAACATAGGAGAAACACTTCAAGACATTGGTACAGGCAAGGATTTGGGGGTGGGTAGGACTCCCAAGAGCACAGGCAAAAATAGACAAATGAGTTTCTATCAAACTAAGACGCTTCCACACAGAAAAATAAACAATAAAATTAGGAGAAAAATTACAGAATGGGAAAAAATATTTCCAAACTATTCATTTGACAAAACATTAATATCCAGAATGTAAAAGGAACTTGAAAAGCTCAACAACAACAAGAAATATCCAATTAAAAATGGGCAAATGATCTGAATAGGAATTTCTCAAAAGAAGAAATACAAATAGTCCACAACTATATGAAAAACCATTCAATATCATTAGGCATCAGGTAAATGAAAATCAAAACCACAAGATACTATATTAAGTGAAATAATGAGACATCATCTTACCCCAATCAGAAGGCTATTATCAGAAGAACAAAAAAAAAAAAAACAAATGCCAGCAGGAATGCAGAGAAAGGCACCTCTTATACTCTGCTGGAGAGAACATAAATTAATACAGCTATTATGGATAACAGTATGGAAGCGCCTTAAAAAACTAAAAATACATCTAACATATGATCCAGCTATCCCACTTCTGAATATGTATCCAAAGGAAGTGGATTCAGCATAACAAAAAGATAACTGCATTTCCATGTATACTGCAGCATTATTCTCCATAGTCACAAAACAGAATCAATCTAGATGTTCATCAGTGTATAAACAGGTAAAGAAAATACGGCACACACATATATATGTATATATATGTGTGTGTATATATAACTCAGACACAAAAACAAAAATATAACATGTTCTCTCATATGTGGAAAATAAAAAAGTTGAGCTCAAAGTAGAGTAGAATACTAATTGCTAGAGGCTAGGAAGAGGAGCAGGATAAGGGGGAAAGGAGATTAGGTAATTGGTAACCAAACAGAAGGAATAAGTTCTAATACTCTATCTACAGTGCACTAGGTGGATGGTAGTTCATAGTAACCTATGACATATATTATTAAGAACTGAAAGAGTGGAGCTCCAAGACTCTAAACAAAGAAATATGGAGGTGGAAATGCTAATTACCCTCATTTGATCAATACACATCACATACATGTACTGAAATATCTCACTGTTCCCCAGAAATAAATGCAACTTTAGTGTGTTAATTGAAAAGGGAAAATAAAATGTATAAAAGGCTTCCTAATATCTGACGTTCCCTTTTTAAAAGAGAGCCTCAAAAACATCTGATAATCTACAAGACAGAACTCTTCAAGGACTCACATCTCTAAAACTCCATTCTTTTTTTAATTTTTTTTTAGTTGTAGATGGACACAATGTCTTTATTTTATTGCTTTGTATGTGGTGCTGAGGATCGAACCCAGGGCCTCACACATGCGAGGCAAGCGCTCCACCGCTGAGCTACAATCCCAGCCCTTAAAACTCCATCCTTGATGCTTTCAAAAGCATCAGTTGTGCTTCTGGTTATGGGCGCACAGTCCTATGTTGTAACATTCTAAAATAGTTAATGACTGTGCAGACCATTTCTTCCACCAAGAATATGTGACACTGCTGGATAACAAAGTTTTGGAAGGGTCAAATGTTATCTTTGCTATTGCTTTACTTCCATTACTTCAAGGAGCTATATGTTGACCAGAGACAGATCCAGGTGTGGTGGAGCCTAAAGCTGTGCAATCTTTAGAGCCCTCTTCAAGAAAAAGACTAGAAAATGATGAAATGCAATTAGACACAGAGCCTTGGAAGACACCCACTCACATGAGAGCCCCTGAAGGTGAAGTTTCATCATCCTCATGGAAAATCTGCCCCAAATATACCAATCTGTAAAATTTTCAACAATGAGAAGTATTGTTTGTTACCAAGATCCAGCAAAGACGCACAGGATCTAATAGAATGACACATTACAACTAGAAATTGCAGAGTAAATCAAGCCCATCTTCTGTAACACTAAACTAAGCAACTAGAATTCTAGAAACTAAGAAATGAAAGACATAGATAAGACAGGCCAAAGAGTGTCCAACCATTGAGGAATCTGTATCCTTCATTTTCAATTACAATATTACCATAGTTTATTTTACAAGAAAAAATTTGATTGTTGTTATAGTGGTAGAATAAGTACAAGAATCTCAGAATAAAATGGTAGATTCTAACTCAAAAGTCTTGCATACAGACTAATACATGAAGCTTCAGATCCTACCAATAACCTGTTCCTGTCAAAGACTGGATTTCAGACTATATGGGTTCTATAAAAAAATCTCTTAAAGACACTATAGTTAAATTAGAATTTTTCAGTTAAAGAACAAAGAGCCACTACCCTCTCCCCCACCCTCCAAAGAAAATTTAACACTGTAACTATTTTGGGGGGAAAACAGACTTTTTTAAAGATAGTTTTTTACTAACTTTTATTTTTAATCCAAATACTCTTTAACAAGAATGAACATTTAAAATTTTAAGATGAAGGAAACTAGCTAGCTGTTTGTGGTCTTTAGGGGGGAAAAAAGGAAGATATAAAAACCATTTTATTCCTACTACTAAATAACAGGTTTCTCTAGTTCAATAAACTGAAACACAATATTCACAACTGACCAACAGAAAAACATAGAAAAAGAAAGCATCCATACTATAACAAGTAACTTGGATAAAATTGTCACAAAAATTAACTCCAAGACGGGCGCGGTGGCTCAAGCCTGTAATCCCAGCACTTTGGGAGGCTGAGACAGGAGAATCGTGAGTTCAAAGCCAGCCTCAGCAATGGCGAGGTGCTAAGCAACTCAGTGAGACCCTGTCTCTACATAAAACACAAAAAAATAGGGCTTGGGATGTGGCTCAGTGGTCGAGTGCCCCTGAGTTCAATCTCCAGTACCAAAAAAAAAAAAAAAAATTAACTCCAGTAAGATTAAAATATAAGTTACAACTCAATTTAAAAAAAAAAAAAAAAGAACCTCAGGGATTAATAGTTACTACTTAAGAAGAAATAATGCTGGCACAGTAGTAGTAGCACATGCTTCTAATCCCAGTGGCTCAAAAGGCTGAGGCAGGAGAATCACAAGTTCAAAGCCAGCCTCAGCAACTTATTAAGGCCCTAAACAACTTAGTGAGATACAGTCTCAAAAATTTTAAAAACTTTACAAAGTGGGCTGGGCATGTGGCTCACTGGTTAAGCATCCCTGGGTTCAATCCCCAGTACCAAAAACAACAACAAAAAAAAGAAAAGAAAAACAGAAAACACAGGTCAGATGTAGTTAAAGGTCTAACGATCAAAATGAACAACTTTTCAAGTAAACTATGAAAACTTCATCTTCCTTAGTCATCCCTTCCAAGACTAAAACAGCTTTTAGTCTTGTCTTTGTCCTAGCAAAGTAAAAATGCTTAAGGAAAAAATCTCAATTATTAAAAATCTGAGTACCTCTTTTAAGGCCCTTTCTATATTTCTTACCTTGTTCCATTCAGACTTTTCATTTTGAGTTATCATACTATGTATTTTTAGTGACAGAACATACCTGAAGTGGTGAAACACAGTGATTCAAGAATAAAAGGTATTTTTAAATGGACGATAAAGAATGTCTGAAACATACTGTCTTCCCAAAGCAAATGCTTCAGAGGTTAATTCAAACTATGGAAAGTATTTCCACCTGAAGTTATCCAAACCATACAAAGTCGATGACTCCACATTCTCCAGGCCTGGCACATGTTTATTTGCTTGGCTGTGTTACATGTAAATGTTGAATGTCTGATTACAATTTCCCAAAGCCTGACATGGGATGACTGAAGCACAACACAGTCTTGGAATGGTTAATGAAATTTAAGGGAGCCAAATTTTAAAAACAGTAATCATCAGACTGGAAAAACTATGCATAATAATGTTATTGTTTTCATGCCTCTTATTGAATATACTCAATGAATACATAGTGAGAATATAAAAAATATATAACTTCCACTTGCTATCTTACACAGAAAGCCAAATTCCCCTTTAGTAATTATAAATGACTTCTACAACTGCACCAGTATCTTATTGAAAGGAAAATAAAATCGCTTTCACAGAAGTGATCCATCTCTGCTATAATAGTGAGTAGCTACGATGTAACAGAGGACGCTTGCCCTTGGAAAATTACCAACTGTAATTCATGGGCAAGTCATACAACCCCCTCTGACCCTCAGTTTCCTTATCAGTAAAATGATGATAATGGTAACACAACTCAAACGGTGAAGATTAAAAGGATGAGATATGTGAAATCACAAAGTACAATGTGGTGTTCAATGGTTGGAACATTGCTAGAATGTGTCTTAGGAGTGCCCCTCCCAGTCTTAGCCCTACTCCTTTCCCTTCTCCCATTCTGGGATACAGATTGGGCCCTGTTTGCTCACAGAGTCACTGTATATTAAAGGGAGATGATTCTGGGAATCTCCCTTTGTGAACCTACAAAAAAAAAAAAAAAAAACAGTCCTCCTGCCTCAACCTACTGCTGTATAATTTGACTGCTTTCATGCCACACCACTGACTGGTGGCAATATTTGGTCTGTGTCCCAAAAACTTTGGGAATAGGTAGCTTTGACTGACAGCAGGATTTTTAAAATTTCTTTCTCTTAATTTTCTGCTTCCATCTGTTGTGTTGTAGAAACAGAAAAACTTGTATTAAGAACTGTATGCTTAAAAAGAGGCAAAAGGGCTATATACTAAGCCCTTAGCACAAGGATTCATTTATTCTTAGATACCTTATTCTGATGTCAACATCTCACAAACAAACTTCATTATAGGCATTCCAGGAAGGATGCCTATAATGGTTGATGGACCGCCAAGGAGGAAAACACAACCTGATCATGAGCTCCACCAACCTATCTTCCTTTGTTATTGGGTGATAATGTTCCTAGACCAAAATGTCACAAACATTCAGTCGCCACTCTTAGGGTGCTATTACATGCCAGCTGTAACTCACAGACTACCAAATGCTTCCTCCAAGAACCAACATAGTTCATTTCATGCACTTGGTAAATGTGGTCCCTGGTCAGAAGAGGCTACAACAGTAGGATCATTACAAAGGTTTAAAGGGAGGTGTACTGAGATCTGTAGTCAAAGGATCAAAAATGGGGAAGCCTGAGAAAAGGAGTTAAGGAGGAAGAATTAAAAACAAATAAAAACACAGCCTTCAAAATCTCAAAGCCATAATTTCAGAATCACTCAAAGACATTTCCAGAAGCCTTCACAACCCATTAATTCACATGGTCTTAAAAGGATTTAGATAGAGTCAAAAATGGTAGATCAATAACATAATTAAGGAGAGTCAGGAAAGGACTAGATGCCTGTAGCCTTAGGAATCTGACATCACTGAGGCAGCACACCCCCCTGCACTTTTCCTCAGTGGCTCCATGAGGAGCAGAGCTCTCAGCCAAAGGGAACCACCCTGACTTTCATCCATCATGCATTGTATGCTCTTGTTGGCTTCTGAGTTAATCCTGCGTTAATAAAACTGCTTGTGAAATCTATCCCAGAGAGTGTCTCTTAGTATCTCTGCTTGGTTGTCTAATTTGATAGCTTAGGTAAGAGATTGTTAAAAAGCCTTCCAGAAAAAATAATTGTATTTAAAAGCATCTAACTACTCTTTAATCTTCCCTTCCTACACTAGAATGTTTGCTCTTCTCACCCTTTTATACAAAAAAGAAAGAAAAAAGAAATTTTAAAAAAAGAGAGCCAAGGGGATCCTGCCTAACCTAACCTATCACAATATGTCTTGCATGTCAGAGTTTCTTAAGGGTCATAAGATAGGATCATATGCTTTGAAATGCCATTCCCTCAAAACCTATAATCTCCTTTCAACTTGTAATACTTCTTGTGTCCTCCAATAAATACCAAAACAGTGCAAGTCTTGGAAATGCAATTATTAGATGACAAAATGGAATAGATCTGAAATTCCTAGGCATTCTGTATGTGATAGAATTTTTCAAATTTTAACTAAAACAGAAATGAGGCAGTAGCTAGCATACATCAGATTTTTTTAATTGAAATTTAGATACTATAATGGCATAGCAAGGATGTAGGAAAATCAGAATGCTCACTCAGACTGGTGAGAGCAACAGCATAGCACCTGACTTTAACATTCTGCCTCTGTTCTACTATCCATCAATCCAATTTCTGGGCATGCAGACAAAAAAAAAAAAAAAAAAATTCTTACACAGGCTACAAGATGTGTGTAGGATGTTTATCTCCAAGTTGTCCCTGGTAGCAAACAGTCAGAAGTTGGATTGCATGACCAGTAAAATGAATACATCAAAGAAAGGCCACGAAGATATCAAAGCACCAGGCAACATTCACATATAATGACACAGTTTGTGATACAGGGACATAAACAAATCTCAAAGCATAACTTAAATGGAAAAAGTTCAAAAACATAAATATTTTCGCATAGCAGAGATGATAGGGGGTCCTTGTAAATGAGCATGTGGAAAGCAGCAGCATTTCAAGAACACACATATTTAATAAGTAAATGGGAGATGAACTAGAAAGACATCCAGTAAACACATCCAAATGTGCAGCTACGGAAGGGGATGGGACAAAGCAGAAAAGAAATTTTTGAAAAAGAAATGAAGATAGCACATTTGTAATATTCTAACAAATTGAGAAATATGTTCAATTTGATTCTGTCCAATGGAGGAGAAATTGGAAAGAAACAAAGAAGAAAAAAGATAAGAAAACAAAAGAAATAAATCTTAGCCTCTTGATATTGTAAAAACACAAACTGGCATTTTAAAAACTTTTTCCCATAAAACAATTCACATTTGAATATTTTTAAAAATTATTCTTTTTTTTTTTTTTTTTCATATATACAGTGTCACTGGTCACATTTTCCGACACAAACTGGAGCTCACTGATTGGTAGCTTCTTATTCTCTTGAGTTAATCTAAAATTGGTCATTACTGAAATCAGTGAAGGTCTCTAACTTATTCACAAGGCTATTTTCTCTGTCAAGTGATTTATCTCCATATTTAGTAGAAATTCAGTGATTCCAAAAGACTATGATTTGTAATTATTAATGTTTTATCTCTAAACCTGGATATAATTTTTTTCCTTTCTGTTTTCTTAAGTCTCATGTTCAAGGGCTTTATAGATTTATTTAAGAAATGAGGGAAAATGCTGTATGTGAAACAAAACCTCAAAAGTGTGATGCAAACACCATTTTACAAATATTTTGGAGGTGGTTTTCTGGGGTTTTTTGTTCTTAAAGTTTTTCTTTTTCTTTTCTTTTTTTTTTTTTTTTTTTAATAATGTGTTGTTAGCTTTTTCCAGCATTACTATCATTCAAACATGTGATTTAGAAAGTTAGGCCTTTGCCATAATGTTTTTTAACAAATCTCCCACAACTAGACATGTTCATTATTTCTAGGTCTTCACTCTTCTAAATAATGCTGCAGTAAACATATAATGGTTGTAGTTTAATTTTAAAAGGAGGATGAGGAAGTTTAAATGGGAACACATTAAAATAAATCATGCTTCCAAGAAAACCTGCCAGGGCTCAGATATCATTTGCTCATTTATCAGATGCTAGACTTCATTGCTCTGTGTGGACTGGCTGCAATTTTTAGATTAGCAAAGCACACTTGGCATTTTGTGCAAGCAAGTAAAAACAGTTCATGTTCAGAATATGATCATTTTGAAAATACATCTCTGATAGGTGAAGGCGTAAGGGAAGACTTGTGCACTCTTTTTCACAGTGAAAAAATCCATCATAGTCCAACATTCTCCCTCACTCACCTCGAATGTCCTGGATGAAATGCAGAAAACAGAAGCATGCTTTACAGAAGCATAGAAGAGCTGGGCTAGGGTTTATTGCAAAACAGGCCAATCTAATTCAACAAAAATGACACAAACACTGTCCTGTGTTCTATAGCGCATACAAAGTGAGCAAGACCAGTTCCTGACTTCAAGGCATTTAATCTGGTAGTAGAGGAATGAAAGGAAAAGTAGCTCTTGTAGAGGTGAAAATATGTTAATATAACATGCCAGTGTTTTTTCAGAAATCCTTTTGTAGGAAAAATTACACTTACAAAATCGAACCACCTGGGAATTGGGCAAATGCATGGACACAGAAGGAATGGGAACAGGACTTCATGATATGTCCAGATATGAACACCAATCCTTATCCAAAAATTACAACAAAAGCAGTAAGAATTCAAAACCAAGGAATAAGATAAATTAAAGACCAAATGGTGATGTCAACAGAAATACACACAAAGAACTAGAAGGAATCAAAGAAAAGAGAGACACCTGTTGTTGGGGGAATCATAAATACCTTCAGGTACAAGATGGTATGAGAGACAGACTTGGTATGAAAATGAGATGTCAGCAGGTGTGGGAACATCAGTGCGCCCTGGGACTCTCCATTGTGCCTGTTCCACAGGGTAAGATCAACCACAAAATTTAACATTTCCCTAACTTAAAAACCTCAGGGGACACAGAGGAGGGTGATGTACAACACAGACCTGCAACCTCCCAGAACATACGACACATCCCTAATGACAAAAGGCGATGCCTGCCCCATGGATAAAAAGTCACAAAGACATCAGTGCCACCAGAGGAGTTTTTCAACCAAAGACCACACTTTCCATCGCTCCTATTTACCAACTACAGACCTACAAGTAAAGACTGAATGTAGGAATGACTGTAGCAGAGAGGACAGCTGGACAAAGATAAGGGAAGGAAGAGGATGCTTGATCAGATTACTTCTCAAACTTAGATAAACATCAAGATTAACTACTGACCCCATCCACTCGCTTCTGGTGACTCTGATTCAATATATGTAAGAGGTACGGGAACCTATGTTTTGCAAAAGCTCTTTAAGGTTTAGTCAGGCTTAGACTCACCAGTATAAAATGAAATCCCTGGCTTCACTTTAGATTCAGAATGAACATATAGATGTAGAGGTAGATACAGGTATATAGTTTCTCAGTATAAATATGTAAATAAAAGATAAATCACTGTTTTGCTGGGCCAGTTCCTTAACATAGCTCAACCTCAGTTTTCTCATCTGAAAAAACAGGATCTAACTGGAAAAATTTTTTTCTTTAGATCCTTCACAGTTCTACAATAATTTGATCTTGGTGCTTAGTTGAGAGCTTTAAAGAAAAATTAAATCAAGGAAAAAACACCCCCTCTGGCCTTACTGAAATGTTGTGGAAAAGTTTTAGATTCTAAATTGCTTCTTGTGTATAGTTTTCTTTTTCCTGATCTCCTTTTATCATAATACGCTCTTTAAACTTGCAGAAATGGCCTACATTTTTTTTAAATTGCCGTAAGTTCTGTGTCAGAATTCTATTTTACAGAATAAGCCAAATAGCAACAGTACAACGTACCAACATTACAAAGCACATGTGATTGACATGGGACATAAGTACTTTTCATTTTCATTGTCCTTTAAACATTTGTGAACCATGTTCTCCTTGAATGGGGGTTGTTTATTCTTTTTTTTTTATTGATTCTTTTTAGTTATACATAACATTAGGATTCATTATGACATGATTATAAAAGCATGGAATGTCATTTGCTCTAATTCAGTCCCCAATACTTCCCCTTACCCTCCCCTCTTCCCTTCCCTATCTCTTCCTTCCACTCTACTGATCTTTATTTTGTTTAAAACAATTTTAGTTGCTCCTTCAGTGGTTCTCTGATATGGGATGCTCCTCTAATCACTCAGCATCTTTACTAGCTCCTGGCTCATTGCCATTGATCAAAAGATATTTGTTGAATGAATGAACAAATTCACAGATATGCAAAAATCTCTCTTTGCAAAAGTGAACAAGAATGGCTCTTAAACTACATATTTCCATTGACAATTCAGTCTTCTTAGTTTACTATTATAATTTTTACCCAATAGATTGTATATGTGAGTCCAAATAAGTAGACAGCTTTTAGCTAATTTCAGAACTTCGTTCAATTTTAGAAAAGACTCCTAAGTTTTTCCACAACATACCTGCAAGTGCTGCTTTTCTGCATGACGTCAGCTCGATGATACCCAGAGAGTTTACAAAAACCGTCATTACTGTAAACTACAGGCCAATCCACGATCTGGGCATTTCCCAGTAAGAAACTTGATTCTAAGGAAGAAAGAAAAAAAGGAAATTACTTAGCTTTATTTAACAATTTCCTTCCTTCAAGTAATCAGAGGCAAATTCAAAAAGATGGCTGATTATGATACAAGTAGCATAACCTATTCTTTGAAATTTATGTAATTAATATAGCATGATGATCGATGAGATCTACAATAAATACAAGATTTATACAGAAACTAAAAATGCCATTCACAAGAAATCAATTTATAATACCTCTTTGCATTCAGGTACACCCTATGTTATGGAAACAATGTGTGATTACTACTAAATAATATTAATGACTATAATAATTATGCTTAAAAATGGCTTAATTGATTAAAACCCTATAGTCACTTTTCCACAAATACTCAACTTGATAACAGAAGTGAACTGAATGACCCCCTCCAAAAATTCTATTAAGATAATTTTGAAATGACAGGACAAATTCTTTGTATGTTAGCTTAATCTTGAAAAGTCTAATTTAAATAGTACTAAAAAGTATTCTTTTCAGTAGAATGAATCAGACATCATTTTTCTATGTTCATATATGAATACAGAACCAGTGTACAGCCACAAGAATGAGAAGTTATACTCCATGTATGTATAATATGTCAAAATACATTCTACTGTCATGTATAGCTAAAAAGAAGAAATTTTTAAAATTAAAAAATAAAATTAAAAATAAAGGGTCCCCTTTATTTTAAAACAAAATTATTATTCTTTTAAAATAAAGTTATTCAAAGATACTACTGTCTACCACATATTACTCAGGATTATTATTTTTTTTTTTTGGTACTAGAGATTGAACTCAGGGGCACTCAACCACTGAGCCACATCTCCAGCCCTATTTTGTGTTTTATGTAGAGACAGAATCTCACTGAGTTGCTTAGCACCTCAACGTTGCTGAGGCTGGCTTTGAACTCATGATTCTCCTGTCTCAGCCTCCCAAAGTGCTGGGATTACAGCCTTTCGCCACCGTGCCCGGCTACCACATATTACTCAGAATTTAGAAACTATCAGTATTATATATAAGAAGTATTTCTGCTTTATTTATATAGAAAAGTAGGTTTGTTTCAGGTATAAAATTAACACAAAAAACAAATATCATTGAGCATCAACCTTGATTGAAAATCCAATCATTTCAGGCAGTATCTTTAAGCAGTCTTGTAGATAACATGACAATGAATTAAAATTAAAATATTAATATAAAAATGAAAAAATATTTTAAAATAAAAATCTTTAAAGAGTAAAAATTCTAAAATGAATACAGTACTCCAAACTATCTACTAAAAAAATTCTCCTTGGGTGGTATACTAAAAAAATAAAAATGGGTTTATGAGTAGCAGACTTTAAGTTCTAGCTCAAAGTTGGTCTTCATAAAAACAATAATGCAATTCAACATTTACTAAGTAATAGTTACTACTTAAAAGGGATTGCTCTGGATCAAACAATGGAATAGAATAAATATTAATAAAACATACCCTTGGCTCTCAACACATTTACATGTTAAAAAAAATATGCAACAAAATCCAAGTTCGTAGAAAAGACACTAAATCAAGAAACACAGAATAACATATGAGGGGGGAAAAAACCATTTGAGGATACTATGAAGCAAACAAAAGCTGGCAGAAACTAAAAAAAGTAAACACTTAAAAAATAAGAGATATATCAGGTGAGACACTCATTTAACTGTGTCTATCCCCAAAGGACTTCTCAGTTTGGACAGTTCATTGGGTGATAGAGCCCCAGGGGAAATGTCTTTTAAGGCTAAGGAGTCAAAGGCCATAGATCTAACTACAAAAGTACAAACTAGAAAGCTTCTAAAAATAAAATAAAATAAAAACACAGGAGGAAATCTTGCAATATGGAGGAAGACAAAAATTTCTTATGTAAGATTCATTTAGCAATCACTATAACAAAATGTTGGCAAATTAGGCTTCAACAAAATTAAAATCAACTAAGCATTCAAGGATACTGTAAAGAAAATAAAGTAGAAAACTACAGCTTGGGAGAAAATATTCATAATACAGACATCCAATAAGAACTCCAATCCAGAATATTTTTTTTAAAATTCCTACCAAAGATCAAACAACCTAATTGATAAAACAAGCAAATGACATAAACAGACATTTCATTAAATATGGCATTCACAATCATCAGACATGATGATAAGTAACAACTAAAATCACTATGCTATACAACTACTCAATCACCAAAGTACTGACAAAGGCTAACACCACAAAACAAGCCTGAGAATTTGAAACAACTGGACCTCTTTATAAAATGCTTGTGAGAATATACAATGGTATGATCACTTTGGAAAATAGTTTCTTGTACAGTTAAATATTCATCTAGGACCCAGAAATTTCAGCCCTACGTATTTATTCAAGTGAAATAAAAGCATATGTTAAGAGACTTGCAGAAAAATGTTCACATCAGATTCATTCATAGAAGCCAACACATTGGAAACAATGCAAATGTCCATCAACAAGAGAACAGATTCCAAATTGTGCCATATTCATACAAGAAATACCACTCAGCTCTAAAATGGAACAAACTTCTGATACAGTTAACAACATGCAGGAATCTCAAACACATTATGGTTACCAAAAGAAGACAAAACCTTAAGTAGGTATACTGAATAATTTCCTTCATATAAAACTTAAATACAGGCAAAGCTAACATGATGATAGGGATCAGAACAATGATTTCTTTCTTTGTGATAAATACTTAAGGTGATGGATATACTAATTACCCAGAACAACAATTTCTGAAGAAAATAAATAGAGGACTCAAAGGAAAGAGGCAAAAAAGAACATCCTGGGAGATGTCATTGTTCTCTATTATGATGTAACTTGCAAGGTTAACACATTTGTCATTGTAATCTGTGCATTTTACTGCATATTAATTTAAAAGAAAACTCAAGGAGGAAAGTGAATAATCCCTTTTGACCAGAGAATCAGGAGTTTTAGGAAAATAGTGACATCTGAGCTGAGGCTCAGCGATGAGAATGGTGATATCTCCACGGTACCTACAGTGGTTAGAGTAAAGATCAAAATGAGCTGCAAAAGTGCTTCAGAAAGCATAAACTCCTCTATAAATATATCATATTTTCATTTTATGTAGTATCAATTATAAATATGATCATCAAAACTTTTCTTTCCCCTCTTATCCCAGGCCAGTTCACCCTCTCTAATCCATAAGCTCTCCACTTCATGATCAGACAACCATGGCCCAGCACACAGCTACCTACTCTCCCCGCTTTAACTCCTCCTGATTTTCACTCTCATGCTTAAAGTAATCTTAAATGGACCCCTTGAAAGCCTCCTCCATCCTAGCCCACTCAAGAATCCTAACAACTTACATAATCAAATTTCAAATCCCCTTCTAGATTTACAGAGCCCTCTGAAATCCAGCCTCACTTTTCTCCAAATGCAAACATATATCTCATTACACTAAAGTCCACGCTACCGGGGCTGGGATTGTGGCTCAGTGGTAAAGCGCTTGCCTTGCATGCGTGAAGCACTGGGTTCAATCCTCAGCACCACATAAAAAAAATAAATCAATAAAGATATTGTGTCCACCTACAACTAAAAAATATTAAAAAAAAAAAAAAAGTCCATGCTACTGCAGTTATGCCAGTTTCTTCACTATGTTCCCAAAACAGTTACTCATGATGCTCACCACTCAGTCAAAATACTTTCACTCTACCCTTTGCCTATCAAACATGGTACTTTTCACTTGCTCTCCTCCATGCCTAAACACCATTCCTTCCCTTTCCCAACCTGTTGACATCTACTTTTATTTAGATCTGAACTGGCATGACTGCAGGGGAATCTTTCCTGACTAAGTCACATTCTTGTTACATAATTTTTTGGACATGATTTACCTCTTGCTACTCTTTAGCAACCCAGTGTTTTTTGGACTTGCTTTTTTAACTGAAGCTCAATAGTAAGAAATAAATAGTAAGTTGTGTAGACATACGCAAAGTGTGTACAGGCATGAACACATATGAACATACAACTGAAAAAATTTCTTAAGGCAACACTTACTGCATGAGATGTACTCTACCATTTTCTGTTCTATTTTGGTTCTGAGGTGTGTAAGTCAAAATCCATTAAATCAATTTCACACCTCAATGAAGGGTTGCATCTCATGGTTTTAAAAACATGCCTAAAGCAACCTTTCAAAAGCTTTGCAGGCCTCTTTCTCTCATAAACAAACTTGATTTTAAGACAAGTGTTAGGTTTCAATCAGGATCTCTAACAGTTCCTAGTCAACTCTGCAATTAAAAATCGTACCCTGGCCCAGCGCATTGGCATACATCTGTAATCCCACCAGGCTGGGAGGCTGAGACAGGGGGAATGTGAGTCAAAGTCAGCCTCAGCAAAGCAAGGCACTAAGCAACTCAGTGAAACCATCTTGAAATAAAAAAATATAAAATAGGGTTGGGGCTGTGGCTCAATGGTTCACCACTGAGCCACCCCCCCAAAAAAAATCACGCCACCTCCCCAAAAAAAACATCCTACCCTGCCCCATCATTCCATTTTCAGTAACTTAGCAATGGGAAAGCAGAGTCCAGCTCAGCAGGGGCCCAACTATCACCACCCATTTACATGCCAATAAAAACAATTCTACCCAATTCTACCCAATAACAAAATTAATAGCAGAAGCAAGCATGAGTGGTACCCCAACACCATACTAGGCCTTGGGCCTGATGCTGTCCCTGTTATCTCCAACCCAGGAAACAACTCCTTTTCTCCTCTACTGATAACAAATCAAGCAATAAGCCAGAGACTCACAAAGCCCAGACTACCAAAGGAAGCAGCAGCAACTAGAACACATGTTTCCTAAATTCTAATTCTTGCCCGAGATATCTGTAAATTCAAACTCTTTCTAAGGGAAACTGTGTTTTTTTTTGTTGTTGTTTTGTTTTGTTTTGTTTTGTTTTTTTGCTTTAGATGGAAAAATAAGAAGATGAGGCATGAAGGAGAAGACCTAAAACAACTTCTTGCAGGGAAGACTTTAAGTCTCCTTATTGGCTTCAAGGCAGATTAGTTTAGGGGGAAAAACACAAAAGTTATATCAAAAGTGGGTAGTACAGACTTTTCAGACCTAGAAACTCAAAATTTTTGAGAACTAACTTAAAGTTTAAAAAACAGTTCAAGAAACATGTTTTCCATTCATCTTTACACTTCATGATTGAGTTCAGTAACTTAGATCATCAAAGAGTGACATAATCGGACCACTGCTCCCCAAGCCCCTACCATAAAGCTTTAATGATTGCTCTTTAATAATATGCACCCTGGGCCTACGGAGGACAAATAAAAGAACTATTTCTATCATTTCTGAATGTTTTGTAAAACCGTAGTTGAGTAAATTAGCCATAGTGCTAATATAAGAACTCATCAACTGATAAATGTTCATAACACTCAAAATACCACAAAAAGCCCTGTCCCAAATAGTCTCTCTACTCTTGGAGTAGATCTTTTTTCAATACTACTGAGAGAATAATTGAAAAACCTGGGGAGTTTTAATTAGGTCATTGGTTTTGTCATCCACCAACTAGTGATAATGATAACCACCACTCTGGATAATTATGGAGGTTAAATAATTAATAATATCAGCAAATTTTTACAAACTAACTATTGGAGCAGAAAGTCTTTATAAAATATTGTATGCAAAATTCTTTTCCAACTGTCATATATGCAAAGAAAGTTTGCAATGTGCAGGTGTGTGTGTACATGCATATACAAGAAAAAAAATTTTAAATGTTGAACCTACAAATCTATAAATTTATATTTATCAGTGAGAGCTAAACTACAATAAAATATTTTTAAATGGAAAACAAGAGACAGATTTTTTAAATAAGATCAAATTAGGTGGAAAACACCAAAAACTAAAGGATCGATGACCTTCTTTTGTAAATTTGTCCATGTGTTAACTGAAACATTCTATGTACATATGAAATTTTCATTTAACTGTACCATTTCCATGCAGCCATAAAATTCCTTGTTTCAATAAATGAGAAATCTGATATTATTAGTAAATATTTAAGAACAAGATGATAAATTAATTAAAATTGCTTCCTAGAAAATTTTAATTTCCTTTAGTTTTAAAACATGGTAGAGAAAAGAAATCTATCTGATTACAGAGGAATAACTTCTCTGCAGAGCAGATGAGCTGCAATACTAGAAAGTGAGACAGCCCAGAAGTTTCAAAACCACGAAGCCATTAAGGAAACTGCCCAGAATTCTCAGAGTCATCACCCTGAGATAATGGAAACTAGTTTAGGTTTGTTCTTACTCTCTTAGCACACATGGAGCCATGAATTCTGGAAAACCTAATCTTCCTTAATACCCAGGCTGCTCCAGTCCTTGAAGATGTTTACAAACATTTCATTTCCAATGGTTCAAATACACAATAGGGTCCTTTATGGGGTGCCAAGGATCAGGGCATTATCCCCACCAGCAGGGAGGATTTTAGAAGCTGCAATTCCACACATCAGCAGGTTCTTGAATGGATCCTACAAGAGGTTTAGGCTTGAGAAACATATATTTTTTGAAGATGACCCAGTGTCCTCTAAGAGATGGACCTAAAATAAAACAAGTACATTTTCCCTCAAGAATTGGAAGGTTCAAAACCGACTCAATTCAAAATGATCCCTTAAGGCCATTTGAAAAAAAAAATTTTAAATAAATTTTAAAAATGTGATGTATATATAAATACAGTGTTTTAGGAGACACACCAGAGACCGGAAAAGAAAGATGGATAGGAAAAGGGGAGACACTGGTCAATAGGTACAAAGCTATTATCAGATTATTTCAGAGCAAGGTGACTACCGTTGTCAATAATATATTACATATTTCAAAATTGCTAAGAGAGAATTTTAAATGCTCTTACCACAAAGAAATGGCAAATGCTTTAGGGACAGTTATGCTGATTAGCCTGATTTGGTTATTCTACAATGTATACAAGAATATCACATTGGACTCCAAAAGTACATACAATCATGATTTGTCAAATGAAAACAAAATAAATCTTTTAAAAATAGCCCTCCATGGGTCATTATCATTTATCAACCTTGGCAGCATATTTGCTTGAGAAGACGGTAGGAGAGATTAGAAAAGTACACAGGAGTCACCGATCCCAGACCCCATGCCCCAAAGATCTTGTTTCGAGTTCCTATGGACTGCAGAGTTCCTACGGACCGGCAGGAGCCGCAGAGGGCCCAGATCTGCCCTCAGGAAACTCCATGGGTGTCCAGCCAACGGGAGACCAGGGACTGCTAGCCACTAGCCACTGGGGAGCCCAAACTCAGGGTAAGAGTCCCCACATAGACCCCAGCATGAGGCAGCCCCACCCAAGGGTGGCCTGGGCCAAGCCCAGTTCCACTACAGAGTTCCTATGAACAGGCAGGAGCCTCAGAGGGCCCAGAGCCGCCCTCAGGAAACTCCATGGTTGTCCAGCCAAAGGGAGACCAGGGACTGCTACTTCTAGCCACTGAGGAACCCAAATTCAGGGCAAGAGTCACTCTAGAGACACCAGCATGAGGCAGCCCTGCCCAAGGGTAAACTGGGTCCACCTCAATTCTGCTCCAGAGTTCCTGCAGACCAGCACAAGCCTCAGACGGCCCAAATCCACCCGCAGGAAACTCCCCAGGTGTCCAACAAAGGACTGACCAGAGACTGATAGCTACCAGCCACAGAGGAAGGCACACCCAGGGTAAGAGTGGCCTGCAGAGATCCCAGCATGAAGAGACCACACCCAAGTGTGCTCTGGGCCCACCTCAGTTCTGCTCCAGAGTTCCTGTGGTCAGGCAAGACAGAAGGCCCAAAACCATCCTTAAGGAATGCCAGGGTGCCCAGTTGAAGGCAGACCAGAGCCTGCTAGCCTCTAGCCCCAGGAGAGCTCACACTCACTGT
>PVHX01025627.1:0-21957 GCA_004024805.1 Geosciurus inauris | reverse complement strand
AAATGGTTATAATTTTATCTTTAGACACATTTGGCTTTTTTTCTTTTATCTTTTTCTTTTTTTGGTACCAAGGGTTGAACCCAGGGGCGCTTAACCACTGAGCCACATCCTCAGTCCTTTTTATTTTTTATTTTAAGACAGGGTCTTGCTAAATTGCTTAGAGCTTTATTAAATAGCTGAGGCTGGCCTCAAACCTGCAGTCCTCCTGCCTCAGCCTCCCAAGCCACTGGGATTACAGATGGACACTACTACACTCAGCTCTTTTTTTTCTTTTGGAACTAAAATAATGGAGACAAAATTCACACTGTGTAATGTTCAGCATTTTAAAGTGTATAATTCAGTGGTTTTGCATATATACACAAGATTGTGCAACCATCACCACTATCTAATTCTAGAACTATTTAATTTTTATCACACAAAAAAGAAATGCTGCGTCCTGTGGTTGTAGCTCAGCAGTAGAGCACTTGCCTAACACATGTGAGGCACTGGGTTTGATCCTTAGCGCACCCGCGCGCGCACACACACACACACACACACACACAAGTAAAATAAAGATATTGTGTCCATTTACAATTAGCTTTTTTTAAAAAAAGAAACCCATTGTAGTGACGCTACATTTCCCCATTTCCCTAGCCCCTGCCAACCCTGAATCAACTTTCTATCTCTATGGATTTGCCTATTCTGGCCATTCATATTAATGGAATCTACCACATGTGGTCTTTCAGGTTTGGCTTCTTTCTTTCTTTCTTTTTTTTTAAATATTTATTTTTTAGTTGTAGGCAGACAGAATATCTTTATTTTTTATTTTTATGTGGTGCTGAGGATCGAACCCAGTGTGGAACATGGAGGCAGCACTGTGGAGGACCACAGGATGAGTCTGCCAGCCTTCTCCCATAAGCCAGTCATCCACAGCAGCCTTTGCCCCACCTCAGACACATGCAGAAATCATTCACAGATCTTCTAGAGGCAGATGTTACCTTTGATTCCAGAGTCTTAATATTACTCTTGTGTAATATGGCAAGACGCTTAGAGTCATTTTTTCATTTCGTGTGTGTGTGGGTTATGACTCATGTGGGAATTTGCCCTTTCAAATGGTCTTGCCCAAATGCAGGTAATAATTTAACAACATGAAAAATCCTCAGGACCATTAACTCAGATTCTAAATGAAAAAAAAAATTCTTCTCGGGCTGAGATTGTGGCTCAGTGGTAGAGCGCTTGCCTTGCATGTGTGAGTCACTGGGTTCGATCCTCAGCACCACATAAAAATAAATAAACAAAATAAAGACATTGCATCCATGTATAACTAAGAAATATTTAAAACAACAACAACAACAACAAACCTTCTCTTTACTCACAGAACTTCGTATTGCCTTCCAGGGAATTTCTTGAAGACTTAAGGTCTCAGATCTCACGGTTTCCTGTTTGATTTATCCTCCTCACAAGTCAGAATAACTTAACCTTTACTGCATTGTTACCACCGTGTGGCAATGTTGAGTGGTCTCCAGTTCTGGGCTGGGCTCCTGGTTTTTTGTCAAGTCGTTCGTGGGGTGGGAAATTTAAGTATTTCCTAACAGAAACAGAAATGGGTTAGGAAGGAGTGTTGAACTGCCTTTTCATTGACCTATGTGACACTAGACAGCTCTCTACTTTGCCCTCTAGTAGATTCCCCTCTTATATTAAATAATTCTTGAAATGTTTTAAGAAGCAGTAAATAGGTGTAGTCTCTAGATATGACATTGGGCAAGTTTCTAATCTTCATAACTCAGATCAGACCATGCATGCCTTAATCTCAGCAATTTGGGAGGCTGAGGCAGAAGGATCACAAGTTTGAGGCCTGCTACGGCAATTTAGCAAGACCCTGTCTCAAAATAAAAATAGATAAACAGGGCGGGGGATATAGCTCAGTGGTAGAGTACCACTGAGTTCCATCCATGATGCTGGGGAATGAAAAAGAAAAAAAGAAGAGCCGGGCACGGTGGCTCAAGCCTGTAATCCCAGCACTTAGGGAGGCTGAGACAGGAGAATCGCAAGTTCAAAGCCAGCCTCAGCAACGGCAAGGTGCTAAGCAACTCAGTGAGACCCTGTCTCTACATAAAACACAAAATAGGGCTGGGGATGTGGCTCAGTGGTCGAGTGCCCCTGAGTTCAATCCCCAGTACCAAAAAAAAAAAAAAGAAAGAAAAAGAAAAAAAGAAGAGATCAGACTGTCCTCAAATCCCAAAATCACCTAGACGTGTGACATTGGGCAAGTTTCTAATCTCTGTACATTGGGGTTTTTAAAATATCTGTATAATGGGAATAATCACAGAAACTGCCTTACAGGGTTATTGAAATGAGTAAACTAATTAACACAAGAGCTCAGCTACTTGGGAAGTTGAAGCAGGAGGATGGCAAGTTCAAGGCCAGCCTGGGCAATATAGTGAGACCCTATCTAAAATATAAAAGCCGGGTGTGGTGGTGCACGCCTGTAATCCCAGCCTCTCTGGAAGCTGAGGCAGGAGGATCACAAGTTCAAAGCCAGCCTCAGCAAAAGTGGGGCACTGAGCAACTCAGTGAGACCCTCTCTAAATAAAATATGAAATAGGGCTGGGGATGTGGCTCAGTGGTTGAGAGCCCCTGAGTTCAATCCCCAGTAAAACCCCTCCCCCCAAAAAAGAAGGGTTGGAGATGTAGCTTAGTGGTAGAAGTCCCATGGGTTCAATCCCTAGTACCTCAAAAACAAGCAAATAAACCCCAGAGGGATAAAGGAAACATTTGGAGATGTGGGGTGTCTATGACTTTGCATGTGGGTTAGCATCAAAGCATTTGCTGTTGTTCAAACTCATCACATTATATACATTGTACAGGTGCAATTCTTTGTATATACCAATTGTACTTCAATAAAGCCTTTAAAAGTGGCACTGGGACTGTAAGCCTTTAAAAGGACTGGGATTGTAACTCAGTGGTAGAGCGCTTGCCTCGCATGTGTGAGGCACTGGTTTTGATCCTCAGCACCACATAAAAATAAATAAAACAAAGATATTGTGTCCATCTACAACCAAAAAAAAAAAAAAATGGCATCATACAGTGTGAACCCTTCTTGTCCACTCTTCATTCAACTTCATGGTATGAAAGCAACTTCATGTTGCTACCTGGAGCCAGATAAGTCCATTTAATTGCCGCAAGTGTCTCATTTATGACTATCTCACAATTTATTGATTCATAACTATATCATATTTATCTCTCCTGTTGGATATTTAGCTTGCTTCCATGTTTTTGCTCTCATAAGCATGGTTGCAATGAGTGTGTGTGTGTGTGTGTGTGTGTGTATATATATATATGCATGAAATTGTTGGGATGGAGGGGAAAATGCCTCTTCAGCTTTCCTAGATATTGCCAAATCATAGCTGTGCCATGTGGTTTTCCCAATTTTCTCTCTCTCAGTGGAGTATGAACAGTCCTCTGACTGCACTCTGGGCAACTCTCATTAGCCTTGTCACTTTCTTTGTCTATCGAAGGGAAGTCAGCATCTATGGCTATGCTGAACAAATGGACTATTTCAAAGGTCTTCAGTGAAAAAATGGACCGTCTCTTGAGATGTTATTGCCACTCTACTATGTGTTGGACATCATACCCCATGCTAACTTTAAATTTATTTGTAATTTTTTGCAGTATTGGGGACTGAACTCAGGGGGATTCTCTACCACTGAGCTACATCTCTAACCCTTTTTTATTTTTATTTTTATTTTTTTTGAGACAAGGTCTCACTAACTTGCCCAGGCTGGCCTTGAATTCGCCATCCTCCTGCTTTGGCCTTCTGAGTAGCTGGGGTTACAGGTGTGTGCTACTATGTGCTGAGTTCCCACTAACTTTAGAAGGCAGAAGACAAGATTTAGAAGGGGCGATGTATCCAACCTCATATGGCTGATAGCTGGCAGTGAGACAGGAGGGAACAGGGCAGATGTCCTTGTGGGCCTCGGCTCACGGCCTGACAATGGACCCCAGGAGGCAGAGTGTGTGCCACCCTCAACCAGTGTCAGCTTTGCCTCATTGAGATCAGGGTGTCCTGTCTGTGTTCTTCCAAACAGCCTAGTAACTTATCTTTAGCACAGAGCAAATGCTGGAGTTGAATACAATTGATATTCCTACCCCTGCAGGGAATCATAAAACAAATTCCCTTCTTTCATTTAGGAAGTCAGTCTGATGTCTTTTGTTTTGTTTTGTTTTGCAGTTGTAGATAGACAGAATGCTTTTATTTCATTTGTTTATTTTTATGTGGTGCTAAGGATCGACCCAGTGCCTCACGTGTGCTAGGCAAGCGCTCTGCCACTGAACTACAGCACCCGCCCCTCTGGTGTCTTCTTGTTGAAGCTGTGTCTTCCTTCCTAAATGGAAATCCCAATAAAAGCCTTGCCTGTGTGTTTGCTGGCCTGACTTCATTTGGTTTCCATTACCATCAGGTCAACAGATTCCAGTATCAGGCCTCAACAGGGCTGGGATTTGATATGGACTCAAGTTTGACTTCAGGGTCCCTATAATTGCCCGTTGGTGAGTTACATGCATAGTCTTTAAGAATGGTATTAAGTCAACTCTTAGTGGTGATGTTGAATATCTAGTAAAATGCCATCCAAAAACAAACAATATATAGAGAGAATGTGGCTAGATACCATTTTTAAAAAATCTTAAAGTGGCCAGGTATGGTGGCACATGCCTGTAATCCCAGCTACTAGGGAGGCTGAGGAAGGAGAATGGCAAGATCCAGGCCAGCCTCAGCAAATTTAGTGAGACCCTGTCTGAAAAAAATTAAAAGGTTTGGGATATAGCTTAGTGGCAAAGTGCCTTGGGGGTCAATCCCCAGTACAAACAAACAAACACACCCGGAAAACTTAAAGTGGTATATGGTATGAATCATTAAAGGTTTTTTTTTTCTCTTTTATTGTGCTGATGATCAAGCCCAGGACCTCACACATGCTAGCCAAGTGCACTACCTCTGAGCCACACCTCCAGCCTTTATAAATTTTATTTTGAAACAGGGTCTTACCAAGTTTCTCAAGCTGGCCTCAAACTTTCAATCTTTCTTCTCCAGAGTAGCTGGGTTATAAGCATAAGGCATTGCACCCTGCTCACAGGAGATTTTTTAAATAAATCATAGAGAGCTTTGATATAAATTGAGAGAAATATCAGACACAATCCCATGATCACATGTGACACATCATCAAAACTGTTAACCTTAAACTGACGCAGTGGTGTAATCCCAGGAGTAAAGGAGGCTGAGGCAGGAGGATTACAAGTTCAAAATCAGCCTCAGCAATTTAGTGAGGCCCTAAGTAATTTAGCGTGACCCTGCCTCCAAAAAAAAAAGAAAAAAAGAAAAAAGAAAAGAAAGAAAGAAAGAAAATTAAAAGTGCTGGGGATGTGGCTCAGTGATTAAGCACCCCTGGGTTCAATCACCAGTACCCTTCCCCCAAAAAACTGTTAACCTTCTAGTTGATTGTTTCTTAGTGAATTTGTTAGGGTTTTCTTTTGGGGGGGGGGAGTATTGTTATTGCTTGTTTTATTTTGCTATGTTTTATTTGAAGGAAGTTTTGTGACATAGGAGAGGAAAATTTTTTCCTTTACCTTCTTAGTTCTTTGACTGGGCCTGCACATGAAACTGAGAGAGAGAGAGAAAAAAACCCAGATTAATAGAAGAAAAAGCATACAAATTTTATTTGATATTATATGTGTGTGTGTGTATTATGTGTATGTGTGTGTGTGTGTGTGTGTGTGTGTGTGTTTCTGGGGATTGAACCTCTGAGCTACATATCCAGCTCCTTGATTTATTTTTTTTGTATTTTGAGACAGGGTCTTGCTAAGTTTCCTAGGCTGACCTTGAACTTAAGATCTTTCTGTCTCAGCCACCCAAGTTGCTGGGATTCCAGGTGGGAGCCACCACATCTGATAATGTTAAATTTTTTTCCTATGAATTCCCATGTGTTACATAAAGAAGGAAAAACTCCCAAGAAGTGGGCGGACTTCAGGGCTTATATATCATTTTAACAAGGAGCAATAAATTTGTGGAAAAGTGACCAGACAAAGGAAAAGAGGCTTCTGGGGTGGGAAATTGTAGGGAGGTGAATGTATGGGAAACAACTGGAGATGTTATTTTAGCGAGGTTTGGTCATGCAGACTTAGCGTCAACTCCTGGTCTGTGGTGATAACTTCTCTTTAGTGATAAGAGTAGATTCTGCCTAGTGCCAGGAGGACACCTTTGTCACAGGAATCTTATGCTCTGTTTTTAGGCAGGAAGGGGAAAGGCCGGGCACCCTTTCTGCATCTGTTCAGTTGCCTTTAGGTCAAAATAATCAATATGTGAAAGTGTGATATTATGGGGTAGCATGCTCTAATCCCCTTAAGTAGTCATCTTAGAGTCTGAAGTGACAACAGCATTGATAAGAATGTACCCATCACGAGACGTTTCTAAATGCCAGTTTTGCTAAGTGTTGTACACATGTTAATACCTGTCTTTTTAAAATTTTTTGAGCTATAACTCACATACCATAAAATTGAACGCCTTTAAAGTGTACAATTCAAACTGTCTTTTTAGATGAGGAACTGAGAACTGAAATTTTCTTTTCTGTACATGAAAGTTACAGAGCTCAATGTCAGTTTAAAGTCTGGCAGTATGTTAATATGGGAAGCGTGGGTGGGATGTATAGATTAAAGAAAGTCTGGTGTCAGTTGATACTATTGAAGCTGGTGATGTACACATGGCCATTCATTATACTATTCTGTCTATTCTTTCATATATTTTAAATTTCCCATGATAAAAAGTAAAAAACAGACTTCAAAAAAATGGCCTAGCATTACGCTCTCATGATAGATGTTTGTGTATTTAGGCATTGAATAAATTTGAATCTCTGAGGTGAACATGAAGACTTAATAATACACTATCTTTACAAGACATTTTCTACTTTCAAAACACTTTCACATTTTATTTCACGACTATTCTCTAAGGTAGACAGGAGAAACATTACCATCCTAATTTCAGAGGGGAAAAAAATGAAGTTCAAAGCAATAGATCTGGCACTTTAGTGCAATTTTCTGATATGAGATAATCTTCTGACGTGGGATTCAGCTTCCTTTTATTCAAAATAGATACAGTACTATTGCTTTCTTTCTGATTATAAATATAATCAGGAATATGTTTCAAAGCAGTTTAGAACTAGATGTGATGGCACACACTTGTAATTCAGCTACTCAGGAGGCTGAGACTCCTTACTTTAGCTCAGGAGTTTGAGGTCAACAACCTGGGCATATAGTAAGATCCTACGTATGAAAAGAAAGAAACAATGAAAAGAAGAAAAATTTATATTCCTTTTAACATCATCATCAGAGATAGGCACTGTTAACATTTTGTATTTTATCCTTCCAAATTTTGTTTTGAAATTTTTTAAATGAAATATGATGGTGTTTCATACTTTTTCTCTTTCTCTTTTTTTCCTTCATACTGGGAATTGAAACCAGGGGTACTTTACCATTGAGCACATCCCCAGCCCTTTTAATTTTTCTTATTTTGAGACAGAGTCTTGCTAAGTTGCTTGGGACCTTTGTAAATTGCTGAGGCTGACCTTGAATTTGTGATCCTCCCATCTCAGCCTCCTGAGCCACTGGGATCATAGGCATGTGCCACTGTACCCAGCTCTTTATTTCTCTTGCACAATGATGTGTTTTAAATATGCTTCCTTATCAATAAATTCAGATCTACATCTGCTGTATGGCACTATTGCAACTTACTTAATCTCCTTTTATTAGATGTTTAGATGGTTTCCAATTTCTCACTTTTACGAATGATGGCAAAATAAACATTCTTGTATTTTAATTTATTCATTAAATTATTTCCTTGGGATGACTAAGAATGGAAAATCTGGGTCAAAAGATTTTGATTCATATTGCTGTCAATTTGGGAAATGTGTGGACTTACATTCTCAACCATCCAGGATTGTTCTTTTCCTTCACTAATTCATAGTTGCTTCTTGTGAGACAGATATAATTCAAACATGCCAGTGAAAATATAATTTGTTAATCTTTAATCAAGTTGAACTATTGAGCAAACCATCAATAAACAACTAACTGTGTTTGTTTGAAGTAATGATCTTCAAACTTTAGCAGGCATAAAAATTACCTGATGATTCCCAGGCTTTATCCCAGACACACTGATTTAGATTTTTGGGGTCCAGGACCCCAGTATTATGTGCAGTTATGTATGTGCAGTTTTAAGAGTCCCCTCTCCCCAAGTGACTCTACTATAATCTAAGGAATTACACTCTGAGAAATACTGGCTTAAGAATTCACACAGGGGGCTGGGATTATGGCGCAGTGGTAGCGTGCTCGCCTAGCATGCAGGGGGCACTGGGTTCAATCCTCAGCACCACATAAAAATAAAATAAAGATATTCTGTCCACCTATAACTAAAAAATAAATATTAAAAAAAAAAAAGAATTCACACAGAGGGTACTGCCTGTGAGCCTTATTAACTTTTTGGGGGGATGGGTGGGTACCGGGGATTGAACTCAGGGGTACTTGACCACTGAGCAACATCCCCAGCCCTATTTTGTGTTTTATGTAGAGACAGGGTCTCACTGAGTTTCTTAGTGCCTCGCTGTTGCTGAGGCTGGCTTTGAATTTGTAATTCTCCTGTCTCAGCCTTCCAAAGTGCTGGGATTACAGGTCTGCGCCACTGCACCTGGCTGGCCTTATTAACTTTTGGTCATATGAGTCTGGTAAGAAATGAAAGACTGCAGGACTTGGTAGTAGCTGTAATCTCAGCTACGTGGGAGGCTGAGGCAGGAGGATCTCAAATTTGAGACCGGCCTCAAAATTTAGCTAGTTGTGGCTCAGTCGCAGAGCGCTTGCTTCCCATGTGTGAGGCACTGGGTTCTATCCTCAGCACCACCTAAAAATAAATAAACAAAATAAAGACACTGTGTTCATGCATAACTAAAAAAAATTTTTTAAAAATTTAGCTAGACCCTATCCCAAAACAATAAATAAGAAGGGTTGGAGCTGGGCACACTGGCACTTGGCTGTAATCTGAGAGGCTTGGGAAGATGAGGCAGGAGAATCGGGAGTTCAAAGCCAGCCTCAGCAAAAATGAGGCACTAAGCAACTCAGTAAGACCTTGTCTCTAAATAAAATACAAAATAGGGCTGGGGATGTGGCTCAGGGGCCGAGTGCCCCTGAGTTCAATCCCTAGTCCCCCCCCCCCACCAAAAAACAAAATGGAATAGTCACTTTTTTTGTTTTGGTTTCCTCCATCTTGTTTCTTTCTTACACCCACACACACCCACACAGAGTATTTTGTGGAGGAAACAAACACCTTGCTTTTTGGGGGACTGGAGGTTTATCAGGGATTGAACCCAGGAGACTTAACCACTGAGCCACATTCCCAGCCCCTTTTCCATATTTTATATGTTATTTAGAGAGAGGGTCTCCCTGAGTTGCTTAAGGCCTTGCTAAATTGCTGAGGCTGGCTTTGAACTTGCAATCCTCCTGCTTCGGCCTCCCAAGCTACAAGGATTATAAGTGTGTGCCACGGTGCCGGCTAACGCTTTGTTATGAAGATGCCTTTATAGCAGGCTGCCATTATCAGTTACAGACAAATAGTTGATTTACAGTGACTCCTCTTTGGGGCTTTTTGTTTTGTTTCATTTTGCTCTTTTCCAAGCATCTCTGATGTTCCTAACCAATCCTGCACCTGAAAGTCACATAACTTTCCTTCATCTCTAGAAACTGAGGCTGTCTTGAAAGTCTCCTAGAAGTTCTGTGGTGTAAAGTGTGAGGGGCCTGGAGGCAAATGTGCCCAATGAATGCTACTGGGCCTTGGAGACACTTGCCCTTTGTTGTCACCACCTGTTGTCCTGGCCCTTCCTTTGAAATTCAGACAGGTTTTTCAGGCATTGCTTCTCTTTGCCCAGCTTCAGAAAATAGTTTTGGTAATCTTCTCCTTAAAAGTCTTATTTTTAATAGAGACTTTGTTTCTCATGGGACTGTTCAGGCTTTCCATACGTGCAGATGTGGAAAGGACTTCAGACATATGACCTTCATAGATAGGTGTGCCCTTGAGAAAGGAGTGCTGCAGGGAGGGCTGTGTCCCTGAGGTCTTGCTCCTACCCAGATGCCTGCCTGGGCCCTGCTGTTGAGGGTCCAGCATTCAAGGCCACCACAGCAGCATTACCCACAGACACCTAGGGCTGATGTGTGTCTCCTCTCAGGATCAAGTCCATGCAGACCACTTAATCACCTGATAAGTAAACTTTGCTAGTGGGAAAGGACCAGATAAATGGCTTTCATCCCTAAAAAGTACAAAACAAAACAAAACAAAAACTCTCTCTCATAATCTCCAGTCAGTCATGATAGTTGTGTATCATTTATGCTGAATGCTTGTCTCTACAACACGTAGCACACTGACATGGTAACAAAACCAAAGGTTCTGTTAAAACACATATACACACACGCACATTTTGTTGAGATATAATTTATATAACAATAAAATTTTTGGCAAATATATGTGCTCATGTAACTTTTATCACAAGATACAGAGTGATCTGATCAACCCAACCCAAAAGATCTCTTCAAGTCCTTCCCAAGTTCTGCATTCCCAACCTTTACTGGTTGCTTTCCATCACTATAGCTGTTTTGCCTATTCCTGAACTTAAATAGGTGAAATTACACTGCTCATATTCCTTTGTATCTGACCTCTTTTGTGTGTGTGTGGGTATGTGTGGTGCTGGGGATTGAACCCAGGGCCTTATGCATGCAAGGCAAGCACTCTACCAACTGAGCTATATCCCCAGCCCTCTTTTTATCTTTCTTTGTGTTTTTCTCTTTATTTTTTTCAGTACTGAGGATTGTACACCCAGGGGCACTCTATCACTGAACCATATTCCCAGCTCTTTTTGAGACAGGGTCTCACTAAGTTGCTCAAACTGGCCTTGAACTTGTGATCCTTCTTTCTCAGCCTCCTGAATTCTAGAATCACAGATGTGTGCCACAGTGCCTGGCTATCCAGGTCCAACTTTCCCTTTTGTGTGTGTAAATGTGTGTATGGGGAGGCTGCCAGCACCTAGCCAGGGGGTCCTTCCTCCTGCCCAGGAAAGTGTAAGCCACTGGAGAAAATAAGTCAGAAATAATGAGTGAAGAACAAAAGACAGAGCCAGAAAAATAGTTTTAAAGCAGAGCCCCTGATAGATCCAGCCCACACAGAACTAGGGCTGGACAATTAAAAAATGGCTCCTATGGTTTATTTAAGGGGGTACATCAAGGTTTCAGAGGTGGAGTCTTGCTTCGTGATGTCTTGCAGTCAGCAGATTGATTGGCATCTTGGCAGGCCACACCCATCTCTGAGAGGTTGTGTGGCTGCAGCAGGTCACCTTATCTCTGGTGCTGCGTGAGACCAGGCAGAGCTTGAATAGGGCTCACAATGTGTTTGGGCAGTCTTACCCTGTGGGATTGCCACAAGAAAATTCCCAGACACCAGATTCTCCTATTCACTAGGCTGTGATGCCGATGCCGATATAGTCCACACACAGCCACGGATGGCTCTTTTGTGTGTGTGTGTGTGTGAGTGTGTGTGTGTGTGTGTGTGTGGTGATAGGGATTGAACCCACACACCACATCCTAGGTAAGTGCTCTAATACTGAGCTACATTCCCAGCCTCTCAGCTTTAACTTTTTACAAAATGGAAGAGTTAAAAAAAAAAAAATCTCATTTTTAGTATGCCAAATCCATATCTATGTCAAAAATTCCAGCTTCCTGTGCCTGTGGTTAAGTTGGGAAGAGCACTGTTTTAAGAGTTGGAAGCTTGGGGCCTGGCCTAAGCAGCTTAGTTCCAGATTTAGGTTTTAAAAAAGGGGTCATTTAGTTTTTCAGAGCTTCAATTCTATAATCTTATAAGTTGGAGCTAATAATTTCTTATGGAAATAAAAATTGGAAGTAGTCTTAATTTTCATCAATAGGGGACAGGTCAAGTAATATGTTGAACAAATACTGTTGAAACACTGAATAGTTCTTAAAAATGACGATGCAAATCTGCACTTATTGATAAGGGAGGCGGTTGTCAACATGCTCTGAATGAAAAAAAAACAGGCTAGAGTTGTAGGCAAATTATACAAATGGAGAGGTAAATAAAAACCACATTTACAGAAACACTTCCAGTGGTTATCTCTGGGTAGTGGGATTTAGGATAATTTTTACTTTCTTCTTTTTGCAGTACTGGTGATTGAACTCGGGGTGCTCTACCACTGAGCTACATCCCTAGCCCTTCTATTTTTTAGTTTGAGATAGGGTCTTGATAAATTGCTTAGGGCCTTGCTGAGGCTGGCCTCAAACTTGCAATGCTCCTGCCTCAACTTCTGGAGTTGCTAGGAATACAGGCATGCACGCCAGTGTCCAGATTTACTTTCTTCTTTAAACATTTTTATGTTGCTTAGTTATTTGCAACAAACATGTATGATTCTTTCACAAGTAATAAGGGTATTAAAAGTTGGGTGTGGTGGCGCATGCCTCTAATCCCAGTGATTCAGGAGGCTAAGGCAGTAGGATTGCAAGTTTGAGGCCAGCCTCAGCAACTTAGCAAGGCCCTAAGCAAGTTAGTGAGAACCTGTCTCAAAATAAGAAATAAAAAGGGCTGGTTATGTAACTCAGTGGTTGAGTGCCCCTGAATTCAATCCCTGGTGTCAAAAACAACAACAACAAAAAAAAAACCATTAAAAAATAAATCAATATAATCTTTTATTCCCCCTTAAGGGTAAGATGAAAGAATATATGGATATGTTGAAAAACTACAGGTATTATACTAATTTAAGGAATTAGTATTTTTTTAAAAATATTTTTTAGTTGTAGGTGGACACAATATCTTTATTGATTTATTTTTATGTGGTGCTGAGGATCAAACCCAGTGCCTCACGCATGCGAGGCAAGCGCTCTACCACTGAGCCACAATCCCAGCCCAAGGAATTAGTATTAATATCAGCAGGTAGGGTTGGGGCTGTAGTTCAGTGGCAAAGCACTTGCCTAGAATGTGTGAGACACTGGGTTCAATTCTTAGCACCACATAAAAATAAACAAAATAAAGGCATGTTGCCCATCTACAACTACAAAAAAATTTTTTAAAAAAATCAGCAGGTAGTCATCCAGTCTCCTTTAAAAAGATCCTGGAGGGGCTGGGGTTATGGCACAGTGGTAGCGTGCTCGCCTAGCACGCGGGAGGCACTGGGTTCTATCCTCAGCACCACATAAAAAGTAAAATAAAGCTATTGTGTCCACCTACAACTAAAAAATAAATACTTTTTAAAAAAAAGATCCTGGAGATCATTAAAGGAATCCAATGACAGGAAATTATGATAATTCTATAGAAACACAACCAGGCTGAACATGGTAAAAAGATAAAATTCCTAGAACTGAACGAAATCTGGAGCACTGGCTTTCTCCACATCTGTATCTCCTTGAACACAATCTTTAAACCCTCTGTCTCTATTTCCCTCTCTACAAATTGATATAATAATATTGATCTCATTTCATTGTGACGTTTAAGTGAATCGAAGCACTTAGCATGAATAACATCTGGCACATTGGCGAGTTTCATGACATATTCGTTCCTATTTCTCTTTTCCTTTCTCACTTAACCTGAGATTGGACAGCAGGATGTTGTGCATATTGGTACACATTCCGCAGAAAGAGTAAAAAGAATGATTATTGTAAAGCAGGAGACACCTTTTTCTTTTTCACATGGGAGGGGTAGGGATTTGGTGTTTAGAATATATTTTGGTTCAAGTAAACTAACGGGGCCAAGAAGAGGGAGAAAAAAAGGAAGGAAAGAAAAAGAAAGATAGAATGGACTACTTCTCCTGGGTGTATTTAGGCCAAAAGATGTGAGACAAATACAGGTTTATTTTGCCTTGTACGATTCACCATAGCAGGAGAAAAGGGAATCAGATGCTCTGTCCAGGAAAAAAAGATAGCCTTGAGCTATCTTTTTTATTAATATATCTTTTAAGTTGCAAATGGACATACAAACTTTATTTTATTTATATATCTTTATGTGGTGCTAAGGATCGAACCCAGAGCCTCACATGTACTAGACATGCACTCTACCACTGAGCTACAACCCCAGCCCTTGAGCTATCTTTTGATACACTGGTGCCCCATTTGTATATCTCTTGAGTAGGGTAACAGGGATGAAGAACTGAAAAAGCCCCAAATGTGAACTTTCTGGTCCTTTCCCATCATACTCTGGGTGGATGCTCAAAGTGGAGGGCTACTCTAACTTCACCTATTCACTTTGTTTGGAAAATGAGCCCTCAAATATACCTTAGATTGTATTTTCTTTCCCTGGGGTCACTGTAGGTATGTTTTTGTAGTCAGAACAGACTAATGGGAGGCTACAAAGAAAAGCCAAGGTCTTCTAGCTATTCAAACACTTCTACATGAATGTGTTCCTCAAACTCGGGAGAATCATCCAGAGTCTGGGTCAGGTCTCCTGGCCAGCTCTTCTGGGCATCCTAGCCCACACCTGCCTTTACATTCTTCCAAGTCCTACAACTTCGTCTATAACTCCTTTGGCACTTGAACATATACTGCTTTGCACTGTTGGCTACCTTTATAGAAATGTATGTTCTTCTTTCTCCAATGTCCTTATAATACTTTAAATTGTTGCATTTATGAGCTCTCACGTCCACCTAGCTTAAAGCTGCATCCTGGGAAATAAGTACAGAATGGAAATTTGGTTTGTGGTTATATTTATGCAAGACTAGTTGTGTTGGGTTTTGCTCCACTTCCATGAACTTTATGCAGCTTTCCTGATTTAGAGATAAGGCAACTGGCCAGCCACACACCTGTAATCCCACATACTCAGGAGGCAGGAGGCTCACGAGTTCAAGGTCAACCTGGGAAATTTATGGAGGCATTGTCTCAAAACAATATAAAAAGGGCTGAGGACTGTTCAGTGGTACAGTGTGCCTGGCTTCAATCCCTCAAGCCAGTGTGCCTGGCTTCAAACCCTCTACGGTCAGAAAGGAAACTACATAATTTGTCCAGAGTCACACAGCACAGGGTAAGGGCTCACTTTCTGGGCCACTGTTCCCACCTGAGCTTTGATTGTAGTAAGCCTGTTTGTTTATTTAGCTGAAGAGCCCTCCTGATTGTCACCTAGTCCTTGGCCTTGCAGTTCATGAGGTTCCTTGCTTGTCAGGGGGAATGTGAAGAACTGAAATGAACTCATTTTGATGAGTCTTCAGGACATCCAACTTTCTTTTCTTTTTTTTAAATATATATATATTTTTTAGTTGTAGATGGACACAATGTCTTTATTTTATTGCTGTGTATGTGGTGCTGAGCATCAAACCCAGGGCCCCATGCATGCGAGGCAAGGGTTCTACCAGCCCCCAACTTTCTTTTCTTTAAGATGAAGTGACTCTTTATGTTTTATTATATGATCATTTTTAAAAAAGCAGGCAAGCTGGGTGCAGTGGCGCACACCTGAAATCCCAGCAGGGATTGCAGGGCTGTTGCTGGGATTACAGGCTAAGACAGAAGAATCGCGAGTTCAAAGCCAGCCTCAGCAACAGTGAGGTGCTAAACAACTCAGTGAGACTCTGTCCTTAAATCAAAATACAAAATAGGACTGGGGATGTTGCTCAGTGGTCCAGTACCCCTGAGTTCAATCCCTGGTACCAAAAGAAAAAAAAAAAAAAAAGTAGGCAAAATTGCAAAACTATCCATCATTCTCCACATCCAGAGACTATCATTCTATCATTGCTATATGTTCAAGTATATTCTTCCAGATGTCTCTCTCAAGCTCATTCATGCATCTCTCTTAGAAATTAGATCATATATAATACTACTGTTTTGTCATATCTTTTATCACTTAAAAATTAGTATATTTTGGGGCTGGGATTGTAGCTTAGCGGTAGAGCGCTTGCCTCGCATGCGTGAGGCCCTGGGGTCGATCCTCAGCACCACATACAAAACAATAAAATAAAGACATTGTGTCCATCTATAACTAAAAAAATATTTAAAAGAAAAATTAATATATTTTGCTGGGCATGGTGGTACATACCTGTAATCCCAGTGCCTTACAAGGCTGAGACAGGATAACCTCAAGTTCAAGGCCAGCTTCAGCAATTTAGGCCCTAAGTAACTTAGTGAGACACTGCCTCAAAAAAAAAAAAAAAAAAAAAAAAAAAAAGGGCTGTGGCTCAGTGGCAGAGCGCTTGCCTAGCATGTGTGAAGCACTGGATTCAATCCTCAGCACCACATAAAAATAAGTAAAATAAAGGTTTTTTGTTCATCTACAACTAAAAAAAATCTTTAAAAAAGAATATTGTGATTGTCTTTCTATGGTAACAGACATAATTCTGCTCTGTGATTTTTTATTTTCTTATGATACTAGGGATTGAACCCACGGGCACTTTAACACTGAGCTATATTCCTAGCCCTTTCACTAAATTGCTTAGGCCTTACCAAGTTTCTGAGACTGGCCTCAAACTTGTGATCCTCTGGCTTCAGCCTTCCAAATTGCTGGAATTACAGGACTGTGCCACCATACCTGGCTCTCTTCTGTATTTCTATCATTCCCTTTCAAGCAGAGAGATCAGCTCATTCTACAAACTTATTGAACTCCAATTCCAAATTTCAGAGAGTAGAAGTGGGATAAGGTGGGGAAAAGAGAAGGGGAGGGGGAGGAAGAGAGAAGGAGAAAAACAATGATCTGATTGGCTGATTTTATATTATATGGCTAATGTGTGCCACTTCAGAGAGTTTATATATATATATATATATATTTTGGTACGGGAGGCTGAACTCAGGGGTACTCGACACTGAGTCACATCTCCAGCCCTATTTTTTGTTTTATTTAGAGACAGGATCTCACTGAGTTGCTTAGCGCCTTGCCATTGCTGAGGCTGGCTTTGAACTTGCGATTCTCCTGTCTTAGCCTCCCAAAGTGCTGGGATTACAGGCGTGCACCACTGCGCCCAGCCCAGAGAGTTGTTACTAACTTATAGAGAAAGAATTTTGGAGGTTTGGATGTACACTCAGAAGGTTTCGAATACAAGTTACTATTATATAACATTCCCTAAAGTCTATTTGGACTCTGTTCTCTGGATAGGTTACATTCTGACATAACCTTAGATAGTTCTAGCTGGCAATTCTGAGTCTTAAGCACTTGGAGGTCTGGAGGCAATTTAACCTGTCCTGGTGAGATGAATCACTTTTCTCCTAGACTTTCAAATCCTAAATGAGAAGAATCCTGAGACTGACCAGGTCTGGGTCAGTGGTATCTATTTAAATTTCTCACACCAGCCAAAAAAATTCAGACCAAGAATATGCTGATTTTAGGCATGTGCCAGGCAGTGGCAGCTCCTGACATGGCTCTACACAATACGTAGAAGCCCTTTTGGAATACTGCTTTCCTTCCTGCAGGTGGTGCCCAGCAATTTGTCTCTTTGCCTCTCTACCAGTTCTTTTCCAGACCCTCCTTGCAACAAAACAAAATAAAGCCCAATCAAAGTTGTAGAACCATAGGGGTTATACATAATCCCTCAGACTCTGGGGATCTCCTAATTTGGTAACAGCTCATTTCTTCCTTTTCATATCCCATCCCTACACTAGACGCATTTACTTGCAGGGAGAGATTCTTCCCTTGTATTGAATATGCTAGCCACCTTCTGCACAATGGTTAGGAGAGTGCTGTTGTCTGAATATCTGTGGTCCCCCCAAGCCCCAAAATTTATATGTTGAATCCTAATACCCATGGGATGATGTTGGGAGATGCGGTGTTGAAGGTGGTTAGGTGGGCCTCTAGTGAACAGGATTAGTAGTTCCCTTATGTAAAGGAAAAAGCCAGAGAGAGCTGCTGTGCCCCTTCCATCACGTGAGGACGAAGTAAGAAGGCACTATTTTGTTGTTGTTCTTGGTACCAGAATGAACCCAGGGGTGTTTAACCACTAAGTCACCTATCCAATCCTTTATTTTTTTATTTTGACACAGGGTCTTTTACTGAGCCACATCCTTAGCCCTTTTTTTGTATTTTATTTAGAGACAGAGTCTCTGAGTTGCTTAGGGCCTTGCTAAATTGCTGAGGCTGGCTTTGAACTTGTGATCCTCCTCCCTCAGCCTCCCAAACTGCCAGGATTACAGACATGTGCTACTACACCTGGCTGAGACAGGGTCTTGCCAAATTACTTTGGGCCCTGCTAAATTGCTGAGGCTGGCCTTGAACTTGTGATCTTCCTGCCTCAGCTTCCTGAGTTGGTGGGATTACAGACATGCACCATTGCACCTGGCCAAGAAGGCACTTTTTATGAGATAGCAGGCCCTCATTAAACAATCTGCCAGCAATTTGATCTTGGACTTTCCAGCTTCCAGAACTGTAAGAAATAATTACTATTGTTTATAAGCCACCCACTTTGAGGTGTTTTGTGGTAGCATCCAAAGTAAGATAGGGAGGGACAGATTCTTGGTTTTCAGGGATAGAGTTCCACTCCAACCTAATGAAAACCAAAATTTCCCCATGAAGTTTCATCATTCACTTGAGAAGTAGTTTACCCCTTTGAGATAATTCCTACTGTAGACTGAAATTTTGACCCATTTGGGTCTCTCATTTGCAAGGATTTCTTTGAATTAAGTGGACAATTTGGGTGTGAGCTAAAATCGTAGCACAGCATGGATTGGCTAAAAATTTTCAGTTTCCTTTAAATCAGCATTCTATTGGAGTCACCAGATCCAGTGAAATTGTCTTTGGGTCCTTGATCAACACAATTTTAATCCAAGGACATGACAAGTTAGAGTACTTCCTAGGAAGTTTGTAGTCTAATATCAAATTAGTTCTTGGTCAAAATTTCTGATTATTTGTAAGGCCCAAATTGAACCCAGTATATAAAGAAAGTATAGCGGGATATAGTGGATGGGGTGCTAGACCGGTAGTTTAGAAATCCTTGCTAGTGCTACGATCTTGGGCCATAGAGCTATGATCAATTCTCCCCCTCTCGGTTTCAATTTCTTCCTCTATGAAATGGGGAAGTTGGACTACACAGTCTCAGTTCTTTTCAGCTTTAAAACCAAGATTTTTATGATCTGTTTCCATACTCACCTATAAGGGAAGGATGACTGAATTTTCCTTAATGTCAGTGAAATATTCCAAAATTGTGACCACCTCAAAATTATGTTGTGGTAATGATTCAAACTTCTACACAGTTCCTAGAGGCCCCCAAATAGTTTTGTTATCTTTCTTTTCTCTTTCTCTTTTTTTTCCCCAGTGTTAGCAATTGAACTCAGGGTCTTGTACATGCTAAGCACTTTACCACTGAGGTAGATCCCAGTCCTTTTTAGTTTTTTCATTTTGAGACAGGGTCTTGCTAAATCATACAAGCTGACTTTGAACTTGCGATCCTCTTGTCTCAGCCTCCCAAGTAGCTGGGATTATAGTTATGTACCACCAGGCCTAGACCAAGAATAGTTTCTTATAAAATGCTTGTAAGTATAAATGTTCATAGTATGAATTTATACGCTTTATTTATTTATTTAATGCTTTTTTAAAAATATTTTTTTAGTTGTTTGATGGATCTTCGTTTTATTCATATTATTTATATGTGGTGCTGAGGATCGAACCCAGTGCCTCACGCATGCCAGGCAAGCGCTCTACCACTGAGCTACAGCCCCAGCCCCTAAGTTTTATTTATTAATGTATGCCGTTAAAGGTGTCTGTTCTCCACAAGATAGTTATATGTGGGGGTGGGGGTAGGGGGACCAAAGACAGAAAGGGCATATATTTCATACTTTAATAGAGGAACAGGAAGGGAAGGGATACGAAATACAGGAGAGGGGCAGGTGAAGAAGTAATCTCTGCTTACTTGATTCACTTTCTAATCCACAGCCATCTTCTCATGTTTACCACATTACTAGTTATCAATCTTATGGGACATTGTACTGAGTTTATATATTGTTGCCTCATTTAGTTGGCACAACAATCCTATCTGGGTAGGCACTATTATCAATAATTGGCAGAAAGAGAATTTAAGTCCCAAACTTGTGTGACCCAGAACCTAAGTTTTAATTTTTAAAATTAATTAATTATTATTATTATTTTGTAGTGGGGATTGAACCCAGTGGCATTTTACCACTGAGCTAAGTCCCCAGGCCTTTTTATTTTTTATTTAAGTTGGGCTCTCATTAAGTTGCTTAGTGCCTCACTACACTGCTGGGGTTGACCTTGAACTTCTGATTCTCCTGCCTCAGCCTCCCAAATTGTTGGGATTACATGTGTGGGTCACCATGCCTGGTTAGAAGCTAGGTTTTCAAAGCTACTTTATTTTACTCTTATTTCATACTGATATAGAGAAGGTAGAATGTTCTCCCTTTCCTAAACATCCTGGCACCACAGACACTATTATAGGTCACTTTTCCTAGTCCTGTCTTCTGTTGACATTGTGATAGAAATCATACTTCAGCTGGGTTGTAGTTTTGCTGCACTGTATTTTTGCACAAGGCATATAATCTCTCTTGATTTCCCTTGCCACATTTGTAAACTAGACAAAAAGCTACTTGAAGGTAGGCCATTTTTTATTCATTCCTCTTCCCCAAACCCCAACATAGCAGTATCTGCCAAAAAGTGATGTTTATAAAACACTTGTAGCCAGGCATGGTGGCACACGACTGTAAGCCCAGTGGTTCTGGAGGCTGAAGCAGGATGATCTCAGGTTCAAAGCCAGCCTCAGCAACTTAGTGAGGCCCTAAGCAATTTAGGGAAACCCTGTCTCAAAACTTAAAAAAAAGAGCTGGGGATGTGGCTCAGTGGTTAATTACTGGTACCAAAACAAAAAACAAACAAACAAAAAAAACCCACCCAAACCCCAAAACAAAAAACAAAAAACCCAAAACAAAATACACACTTGTTGACAGAAGGGTTAGAAAGTCTCTAAGCACACTAGGCATGGTGGCGCACGCCTGTAATCCCAGCACTTGGGGAGGCTGAGACAGGAGAATAGGGAGTTTAAAGCCAGTCTCAGCAATGGCCAGGCGCTAAGCAACTCAGTGAGATCCTGTCTCTACATAAAATACAAAATAGGGCTGGGGATGTAGCTCAGTGGTGAGTACCCCTGAGTTCAATCCCCAGTACCAAACAAACAAACACACACGAAAGTCTCTAAGCTTCTTTTTCTTTGATCTTGAAATGGGACCTTGATCAGGTTAAGTGTACCATATACACTTGCCTTGAATTGTAAAGACAGAACAAATTTTTCAAAATTCTCATGACTTAAAATCTGCATTTTGAGAGGGCTGGTTCTGACGAAGTGGGTGGTGTTCGTCTGGATCTGTGATTGATGTTTGTATTGCGGCCTCTTTTATTTTCTGGAGACAAGATGCTACTGTTGCATAACATAAACAGCACGATAAAACTTTAGTAATCATCACGAGGGTGGCCGGGAACCAAGGATTTACTGCAGCATCCTTTTGGAAAAGCGGCTCTACAAACAAGTCTTTCTAGAGCGAGGGACAGATCCGTGGCTGGGAAGGCTGGTCCCTGCGTGTGCACTTTGTTATTTGACCTTGCTATAATCTGTGCCCCTCCCAAGAGCTCTGTTTCCTCACCTGCAAAATGGTGGGGTTGTCAGACACGTAGATCCCGAGCTCCTCCCCCAACCCCAGGCTTTACTCCTCCCCTTGAGGGTGGGGGCGGGGCGGGGAGGAGATTCGGCTAAGAGCCGCCCTCTCGCCTCCGAGGCCAGTTCTTTCCTCCTTCCCGGTTCCCGCTCCCTCGCTCCGCCGCGGTGAGGTCATGCGGGAGACGTCACGGGGTTGTGACGCCACTGAGGGGTGGTGTTCCAGGAAAGGAAGGGGCGGGGCCTGAAGGGCGGCGCGTGCGCAGTGGGCGCGGCGCGGGAGGAGGCGGAGGCGGCGGAGAAGCGAGAGGCGGCAGCGGCGGAGGTGGCGGCGTTGGGG
>PVHX01025626.1:0-22062 GCA_004024805.1 Geosciurus inauris | reverse complement strand
TATTAAGAGACTGCTGCAGAAAATCTAGAAAGAGATGGTCTAAGTTCAACTAAGGCAGAAACAATGGAGAAGAGAGGAGAGAGCAGTGTTGAGAGACATTGAAGACCAGAACCTTTAGTTCTTGGTGAACAGATGGACAGAAAAAAGATTTGGGAAGACAGTATTTGGATGTCTAGCTTTGAGCATATTGGTTATGTGATGGCATCTGTGTTAGAAGGAACACAAAAGGAGGAATGATGACTTTGGAAGAAAGTAGGCATTTTTCCTAAGTTCAAGATGCCATGGGACATCTAGTCGAATGGAATGAAATGAGTGGAATGAAATATGACAATTATATATGTAAGCTACATGGAATTAAAGATGAGGGGTAAATTTTCCCACCTCTAATCCACTTTTGTCTTTGTACATCTTTGCTCCTTTCTTGCAAAAAAGGCCTCCATCTGAATGAGAGAAGGATAAAGAGAGAAAGTCTTATAGATGGTTTGGAAGGTGGATGTAGTCTGGGGGAAAGCTCGGGATCTGAATGGGTAAAAGGGAGGAAAAAAAGACAGTTCAGGAAAGGAACATGGAACTAGCAAAGACAGAACACTGGTACAAAGCAAGACAAGAGCAGAGGGTTTAAAAAGTGGAGAAGTGGAAAACAAGCCTTACTAAGAAGTAGGGGTTATATTTTCTAATGAATATAAATTATTCTCTGGATGGACGCTGGGAATTTAGACTGTAAACAATCAGCAGTAAGAAGCTATGGAGTAACATTATTTGATTCATATTTTATGAATATGGCTTGGAAGCAGCATCAAAGAGGGCAAGACATGTGCATAAGTGGAGGCAAAGGGAAGGTGATTGGGGTTTTTCCAGAAGCTCCAGCTACTTTATAAGGAGGAGAAGAGCTTTCAGGGATTCTGCTGGCACCACTAATCCCCATGATGAATATGACAGCACTTGGGTGACTATGATTTAAAAAATTCATGCTTTATACTCTTTTGAAGGGCAACCCTGGCCATTACCTTCTTGAAACAGCAGGAGAACATCCATGAGTGTTTTTCCTTTAGAGAAATACAGAAGCAGCAAATAAAAATCAAGCTTGCAGTAATGACTATTTTTACCCAATTACACATGCATTACTAAGTGTCACAAATCCCATGAGCTGGAAGGTGTGATTTCCTGAGTCGGCTGCTGTGTTGAGATGAGAGGAATTGCTCAGTGTTGATAACACTGTTGGATATTGCTAATGTAATTACAGTTCCCCACACAGGTCTCAGAAATTAAGGTTCTTGTATTTTCTATTTTCCTTTCCATTTTGGGAAGATAATAAAAAAGTACAAACTTGCTTGGTTTGGCTTTACACCTAGTTTTCAAGATATTTTTATTGTGTCTTATACTGAATGGATTGATTTTTTTCCATTTGTCTTTGAAAAAATCATTTGCACAGAGAGATTGAATGGACTTAGTGATGCTTATAAGTGGGCCATGATAATTTAGTAAATATATCATGTTCAAGGAAGTGGTATGAACAACTGAAAGAACTATTTACAGTGTGCAAGGAAAAAATGGATAAAAAGAAGTTAGCTAACAAACAGAATAGAAATGTTAGATTAAAGATGAACTTATGGCATTCATATTGGTTGTCCCATTAAAACACAATGTTGGGGCTGGGGTTGTAGCTCAGTGGTGGAGCACTTGCCTAGCACATGTGAGGCACTGGGTTTGATCCTCAGCACCACATAAAAAAATAAAAACAAAGTTATAAAAAATTAATGTTAAAAAAACACAATGTTAATTTAGAGAATTGTGTCACAGGGGCTTTATGTTGCTGCTGTTTTTTTTTTTTTATTGACATATAAAATCTGCACCTCTTTGTAGCATACCATAGGATTTTTTTTTCTTTTTTGAGGTACTGAGGATTGAATCCATGGGCACTATATTCCAAGCTCTTTTTATCCTTTATGTTGAGATAGGGTCTCACCAAGTTGCCCAGGCTGGCCTCAAACTTGCAATCCTCTTGTCTCAGCCTCCTTAGTAGCTGGGATTACAGATGTGCACCACTGCACCTGACTCCATAGGATGTTTTGATACATTGAATCATAAAACACTGCTCAAATTGGGATAAACATATTTTACCTACTCAAGGATTTATCATTTGTTTATGGTGAAAGCATTCAAAATTCTTCTAGTTTCATTTTTTTTAATATACAGTATATTATCATTACTTGTAGTCACCCTACAGTGCAATAGAATACCAAAACTTCTTTCTCCTAAGTATATAACTTCATGCCCATTAATCAACTCCTTTTCATCTCTCCATTCCCTAACTAACATATGTTAGTTCAGTTTTTACTTTTTAGAGGATTCTCCATACTGTTTTCCATAACATTTATAACATTTTCATAACATGCCCATTAATCAACTCCTTTTCATCTCTCCATTCCCTCTACCAGTCCTAGCCTCCAATGATTGCTATTTACTCTCTGCTTCTATTTGATTGACATTTTTAGGTTCCACATATGAATGACATTATGCAGTCCTTATCTTTCTGTGCCTGACTTATTTCATTTAACCTAATTATCTCCAGTTCCATGCATGTTGTTGCAAATGACAAAATATCATCCTTATTGATGGCTGAATATTATTCCATCATGTTTATGTACCACATTTTCTTTATCTATTAATTAGTTGATGGCCACTTCAGTTGTTTTCATTTCTTGGCTATTGTCAACAGTACTGCAATAAACATTGCAGTGTAGATTTTTCTTAGACATACTGATTTTATTTCTTTGGGATATATACCCAGTAGTGGGATTGCTAGAACATATGTTAGTTCAGTTTTTACTTTTTAGAGGATTCTCCATACTGTTTTCCATAACATTTATACGAATTTACATTCATACCAATAGTGTACAAGTGTTCCCTTTTCTCCACATTCTTGCCAGTACTTCTCTTTTGTCTTTTTTATGGGGGGGGGTAACTAGGGATTGAACCCAGGGGCACTTGACCACTGAGCCACATCCCCAACCCTTTTTTATTTTGACACAGGGTCTCATTAAGTTGCTGAGGGCCTCACTAAATTGCTGAGGCTGACTTTGAACCTGAGATCTTCCTGCTTCAGCCTCCCAAGCCACTGGAATTATAGATGTGAGCCACCATGACCAACCTCTTGTCTTTTTCATAACAGCTATTCTAATTGTGGTGAGGTGATATCTCACTGTGGTTTTGATTTGCATTTTCCTAATCATTAGTGATGTTGAGTATTTTTCCATACTCCTATTGGACACTTATATTTCTTCTTTTGAAGCATGTCTATTCAGATCTTTTGCCTATTTTAAAATTTGATTACCTTTTTAAAGTTTTTAAGTTCCTTATGAATTCTGGATATATTAATTCTTTGTCAGGTAAATAGTTGGCAAATATTCTTTCCTATTCTGTAGGCTGTGTCTTCACTCTGTTGATTGTTTTATTTGTTGTGCAGAAGATTTTTATTTTGATGTAATCCCATTGCTCTACTTTTGTTATTTTTTCCCTCTGTACTTTTGGGGTCATATAAAAAAATTACTATGCCAATGTCTTTTTTCTCCCAAAGGCATAGACAGAGATTGATTTAGGAAAGTAGATACATGTTCAAGAGAGAATGAGGGGAATCTCAAGAAAGAGACACCTTTAGGGTAAAGCAAGGAATGCTCATTCAAGGGAGAATGCAGGCTGTCTCCAGAGGGAGAAGACAGTCATCTATACCAATGTTTTAAAGTGTTTTCCCTGTATTTTTCCTAGTAGTTTCATAGTTTCAGCCCTTACATTTAGATATTTAATCCATTTTAAATTTATTTATGACCAGCGTGAGAGATAAGGGTCAAGTTTCAGTCTTCTGCATATGGATATCCAGTTTTCCCAGCACCATTTATTGAAGAGCTATCCTTTCTCCAGTGCGTTTTCGGTGCCTCCATTGAAAATCAATTGACTGTAGATGTGTGAATTTATTTCTTGTCTGTCTATTCTTTTCCATTGGTCTATGTGTCTGTTTGTATGCTAGTGCTATATTGGTATCACTATAATTTTGTAGTATATTTTGAAGTTAGGTAGTACAATGACTCCTGCTTCATTTTTTGTTTGTTTTTGCCCAAGATGACTTTGGTGATTTGAAGTTTTTGTTTTTTGCCATATAAATTTTAAGATTGTTTTTTCTAGTTGTGTGTAGAAAGTCACTTGTATTTTGATAGGGATTGCATTGAACCTTTAGATCACTTTGTAGATCAATATTTTAACAATATTGAATCCTCCTATCCATGAAAATGGAATGCCTTTCCATTTCTCTGTATCCTCTTCAATTTCTTTCATGAATGTTTTATAATTTTCATTATAGAGATCTTTCACCTCTTTGGTTAAATTGATTCTTAGGTATTATTATTTTTGTAGCTATTGGAAATGGAATTGCTTTCCTGATTTATTTTTCAGACAATTTGCTGTTAGTGTATAGCAGTACTACTGATGATTGTATTTTGATGTGTGTCCTGCAATTTTGCTGAATGTATTTATTCTAGTAGTATTTTTTAATTGGAGCTTTCAGGGTTTTCTAAATATAGGTCATTCGCAAACATGGACAATTTGATTTACTCCTTTCCAAATTGGATTCCCCTTTACTGCTTTTTCTTGCCTGATTATTCTTACTAGGAATTTTGCTGTGGTCATTATTTTAGGTATATACAAGAGTGTTCCAATATCATTAACATAAATTTCTTCTCCAAGCTTCTTTGCATATCACAGACTGTTGAACTTGACTGAATTTCTGCTTCAGAGAATTACAAAGCATCACTAAAGATTTCTGAATTTTCCCACTTCCTACCCTTCACCATTGGTCCACTTATGAATACATTTTAAAACTTCTTAATTTATCATTAATATGTGTGTTGCTACTGCCAAGAACCATAAATTAAACAAGTTTTAAAATACTTTGTAAAGGAAATGTAAATGATTAGAGAAGCAACTGTTTTAAACAGCATTTTTAAACATACAAAATTTATGAATAATCTGAGAAGCTATAAGCATGTATAATGTATTTGATGTCTACAAAGTGTTCTTCTGTACAATAGCTCATGAAAACCCATAATTTACATTTGAGTCATGCTATAGCATGGCCAAAGTTGCTAAGTTAAGGAACAATAGTAACTACATGACCTTATACATGGGAACTCCTTTCCCACCCCTCAGATCACCTTGAGATACCAATGTTTCATAGAATGGACCTTGGAGCCTTGGGAAAGGAGGAGGAACTTTAAGATATGATCTAATTCATATTTTCCTTTTAGAAATATAATAATGTTTTCTCATTATGCACAGTCCAGTGAAGTGAGGCAGTATAGAGTCAGGAGTCAGATTTCCTGGGTTCTGATCTCTATGCCGCATTATCCTTATTTGCAAAATAACTCTCTTATTGTATAGGGCTGTTGTATATGTAGAACACTTTGAATGCAGGACATAGAGCAAAAACTCAATAAAAGGTTTTTTTTCAAAAATTTTTAGTTGTAAATGGACACAAGACATTTATTTATTTATTTATTTATGTATTTATTTATTTATTTATTTATTTATTTATTTATTTATATGTGGTTCTGAGGATCAAACCCAGTTCCTCACTAGGCAAGCACTCTACCACTGAGCTTCAAACCTAGCCCCTCAATAAAAGTTTTAAAATAATGATAAGGGAAAGCTTGACATTCAGTATTCTGTCTTTTGTATAAAGACAACATACTGAATATTGTCAAGGAGTTCCATAGTTCCAGTTATATTGAGTAAATACCTCTGGTTTCTATATAGCAATAATAAATTATCAATAGTTTAACTCAAAACACTCAATAGTCTTATTGGAAATAAGTTAGTTCATGGAAGTTCTTGACATACACATGAAAACTTTCTGGCTCTTGCCAGAGAATTAATGAACTGAAGAGCAGCTCTCTCAAACCAGCTATAGCACCCATGTTCCCAACGTAAGTTAACCTGGAGGACATTACGTCATTCGGATCCCTATGGTCCAAAATACTATGTCTAGCTTTGAATGTTCAGGTTTGTACAGGTCATTAACAAATAGAATAGTCTGGAATGTTGGGTAGCATGGAAAACCATTGTTATATGATCAACAGCCTAGGGGATGGGAATTTTAACTTTAGAAAAATATAACCTAGAAACTCTTCAGAAGCATCAATGAGTTGTCACAGGTAAGAAGACTCGGACTTGTTACTGGAATTAGTGGGTGGGCATTATATGTAATTTTGCTCAAAACAAGACATCTGGCAATGAAATGGGTTGCTTCTGGAAATGGCAGATACCTATTACTGAAAGTTATTTATGCAAATTTGTACAACCAACTTAAGCAAATGATTTAGATATAGTTCCATCCTTGTATAGGGAATTTAAGTAATAAATTCTGGGTCCTAGAGCTTAAATTATCTTTTAATTCTATTTTAATTCTAATTTCACTTTAATATTGCAAATTACTTTTCATATGCCATCCCTTCCTCCACAGCCTCCTCTGACACAAAGGCATGTTCTATAGCTCAGAGGTATCCTTACAGCCTGCATTCTCAGTGCCAACACTACTAAGATATTTTTACCAAGAGGTTAATTAAAACCTCTTGGAGAATTTGATATGATTTTAAACTTCTGATGCTTAATGTAGCATTTTTCATCATTTTATTTTGCCCTTGCTTTAACTAGAAAGAGGTGCCATTTTGTGGAATGACAGTTCCATGAAGATTAAAAATCTCTCAAGTAGGAGACATTTGCAGTCTGTTTATATATTTTATCTCATTTTACCCCTTAGTAGAGCTGGCAATATAATTATTTCCATTTTATAGATGAGGTTCTGGTGGTTAAGTGGCAGAGTTGAGATTTGAGCCTAGTCCTTCTGTCTCAATCTCAGTGTTCCTTCCATTGCCTTCAGTCACTGCTTCAGTTTAGTCCACACATATATGAAGACCAAAAGCAGGGATGAAGAGTCTTGCCAACTAAACCCAGTAATCAAAGAATAAAGAAACCAAGTGAGTGCTCTGCCAAAAGTAAGCCTCAAAAAGAAATATGGAGCTGGAAATTAAATTAGGAAGAATTGTGGAGAGATTTTTAAAATAAAATATGTACAGATTAATTAAGGATATACAATTTCTTACCCAAAAGGGACACAATATAATACCTTGGAGTTGAAAAAAAGATAGGTCTAGGATCTGGGAAACTAAGAAGGAATGGAGAATTAGAAAAGGATGCAGATAAATTGAATGAACATAATGAAGGAAAAGTGGAATTCATTGAGAACAGTACTAAAATAAGCTGAAGCCAAAGCCTCAAATGGGGTACAAAGACAGGCATAAAGAAAAAGAAATACTGGGGCTGGGGATGTAGCTCAGTGGCAGGGCACTTGTCTAGCATGTGCAAGGCCCTGGTTTCTGTGGGAGTGGGGGGGGGAGAGGGAGGGCGGGGAGAGAGAGAGAATTACAAGAACACTTCTAAATGAAAAATCACTATTAAACAAAAATAAAAAGATAGGCACAAGAAGGCAGGCATGGGAACCAGAACCTGAATTAAGAACAATAAACTTGTTTTTGCACATTGTTTTCTACAGGAGTAAAATTATATTTTCCTTTCTTTGGGCTGGTTTTCTTCCCACTTCACCTCCCTCTGAGCTCTCCAAAAGGAAAATGTAGAGGGTGTAAAGGGGATAAAAAGTCAAACTGCTCATTTTTAATGTGTTTCCAAATGCCACAGAGAAAGCTAGTGCAACCTGCTTGGTATGTAAAATATATTTAAAAACTGCTTAACCATGATAGTTGTGGTAATAGCACTAGCTGGCAAAGGTTGTGGGAGGACTCTGAGTCAGATTTGAGAAAATTTAAATATTGGTAGTTTGCTGCTGACATATTTGATTTTCAATACTATTAAAATTATATTGTGTTTTTTGAAATTGATATATTGAAAAAGAACTTTTAGACCTTTAGATAAAAACAATGTTACCCTATAACTAAAGTACAGTATTACCATATATATTAGAATGAGCAGAGGAGCTCTTTTGAATCTGCCTTGGCGTATCATCCTAACACACACAGACTGCCACCAAGATATATTGAAGCCCTGAATCAGCCAACTTCATCTGCCCTTGGTCACTCCATCAAATACTTGCTCTAGAAACAGCTTCTCCCTAGGGAGCAATGTCCTCAAAGAATGTCCAGGACAAAGTTACCTCTCTCTGACATTTACATTAGGAATTTTATTCACAAAGAAAGGATAGTGTCCATATAGAATGGATAGAGGAGGAAGAAGAGGGTAAAAAAAATGTGAAAGAAGCTGTTATGTGACTAAATATATCATCAGCTATATAACCTCAAGCAAATTCTTCAAACTCTAGAAAACCTCAGTATTCTTATCTGTTAAATGGGGTTAAAAATGGTACTCATCTCTTAGGTTTGTAAAAATTTAATGGTATTACATATCGGAAGCAACTTTTTTGTATTAGGGATTGAACCAGCCCTTTTTATGATTTATTTTGAGACAGGATCTCACTTAGTTGTTTAGGGCCTTGCTAAGTTGCTGAGGCTGGCCTCAAACTTGCTATCTTCCCACTTCAGCTTCCTGAATTGCTGCGATTACAGGTGTGCACCACTGCACCCAGTACACTTGGGAAGCTAATGCAATGCTTAGATTAATAAATGTTAGATATTATAATTATTACTATTTCTCTGCTTTTGCTTCTACCTTCATTCAGTCTGAATTCAATAAACATTTATTGAGTACCTACTATATACCAGGCACTATTCTGGGTACTAGGGATATAGATCTGTATAAATCAGATCTCTCTCTACCCTGGTAGACTTTATGGTATAGTAGGGGAAACACAATATGAAAATTAACCATGAAATTAATTTTTTTGGTACTGGGTATTGAACCCAGGGGCACTCGACCACTGAGCCACATCCTCAGTGCTATTTTGTATTTTATTTAGAGACAGGGTCTCACTGAGTTGCTTAGCACCTTGCTTTTGCTGAGGCTGGCTTTGAACTCATGATCCTCCTGCCTCAGGCTCCTGAGCTGCTGGGATTATAGACATGCACCACTGCACCCAGCTATGAAATTGATTTTTAATTGCACCTGTGATACAGGCTAGGACAGAGAAATCCAGGATGGCAAGAAAGAGTTCAATGGGGGACCTGGTCCAATCTAGAGCTTCCTTTAGGAAGTATGATTTGTGCTGAATTCTGAAGGATGAGTAGGAATTGACTAGAAAGGTTGGGGAAGGGAGGGTTTGAGGGGAGAGAGGAAGACAGAAGAGCCCTCCCAAAGGAGAGGACAGTGTATAGGAAGGCTTGGAGGCAGGATTTATAGACAGCAGATAATTGATAGAGCTTTTGTGACTTTCTCTACTCATTGCTTTATTTTAAATGAATAAAACTGACCTAGGTTTTAAGAAGAAAAAAGTTAGTAGTTCCCAGGCCTTTATCCCTTCCTGAAAGGAATAGCCAGAGCAAATTAGAATGAAACCTTTGTTTACCTGTCCTAAATCCATAAGTCTATCTTATCAGAGGGAAAGGAGTGATGGAATTCCATTCTGGAACCCTAAGTCTGAATCTATCCTGGGAGTTAAGATATGCATTAAGGTTTATAATTCAGTTTTACACATAGCTTTGTATCATGTCTAAAGTTCAGAAGATGAGGCTCATATAAATGGAAGTGTTGCACTGACTATTGAAATGTCTTTCATGCAGAAGAGAACCAAAATAATAAATGGAGGTCTGTGCCGAGCTTGCCTTGTGCTGTTAGAGTTAATGCTGCTGGGGTGTTTATGTTATAGACTTCATCTTTAAGGCTCTAAGATTTGGCCATAAAATCTCCTCCCAGCTGAAATGTGGCATATAAATAAGGTTTCTGCTTAAGGGCTGAATTTCTCTGTTGCTCTTTTAAGCTGTCTTTTCGCTGAATACAACTCTGGGTGACTTTTTAATGCTATTTGACACCACCACCAGCTTTTAACTCTTTGTGCTTAGGAAAGGTGCTATAAAAGTCACCTTATCATCACTGCCTAGAACTCTAAAGTAGTTAGAAAATTAGACACTTGCATAATGGAGAGAAAAGTAGATTGTGACCAGAGAATAAATCAACCCTGAATTTCTTTAAAAATTTTTTTTTCTACTCAGTATTCTGTAGGCTGTTAGAATTCTGGTGATCACACAGTAGATAGCTGAGACAAGAAGAAAACACAGCCTGGTAATTGTTTTAGGAAATTTCACTATCAGTCATATGTCTCTTCAAAATTTAGTTTTTATCCAATGAATTCAATATTAAAATCAATATTACTGATAGATTTTCTTTTTCATTCATTTTACTGATTCATTTGGCTGTTGATACTCAGGCTGGGACTGCAATTTTGTTGTTATTAAATTTTTATTCTAAATAATTATAGATTCACAAGAAGCTGCAAATATTGTACATGTCAATATACCCATCATCCATCTCCCTCCACTGTGACATCTTATGAAACTATTGTGCTTCGTCAAAACCAGCAAATTAATTGGCACAATACAGTTTACTAGACTACAGATCTTACTCTGATTTCACCAGTTTGTTTGTTTTTTTCTTTTGGTACTGGGGATTGAACCCAGGGGTGCTTAACCACTGAGCCACATCCCCAGCCCGTTCTATTTTTTTTTTAAATGAACTTTTAAAAAAAAATATCTTTATTTTATTTATTTATTTTTATATGGTGCTGAGGATCGAACCCAGTGCCTCACGCATGCGGGGCAAGCGCTCTGCCACTGAGCCACAACCCCAGCCCCCGTTTTATTTTTTATTTGGAGACAGGGTCTCACTAAATTGCTTAGGGCCTTGCTAAGTTGCTGAGGCTGACTTTGAATGTGCAATCCCTCCTGCCTTAGCTGCTGGAATTACAGGCGTGTGTCATTGCACCCAGTTACATGTACTCTTTTTACTTTTATATGTCTGCATATAATTCTATGGCATTTTATCACATATATGGGTTTGTGAAACGACTGCCACAATCAGTCACTGTTCCATTGCCACAAAGGACCTCCTTCATTCTGCCCCATGTATTGTCATACCTCCTTTCCTCTCTCTCCTCCTCTTCCCTAACCCTTGGCAACTCCTTTTCTGTTCCCCATCTCTATAATTCTGTCATTTCAAGAATTTATATAAATGGAAGCATATTGTATGCAACTTTTTGAGATTGATTTTTCCATTCAACATATTTAAAATCCATCCAAGTTGTTGCATGTATCAGTAGTTCATTCTTTTGTTGTTGCCGAGTACTATTCCATGGAATGAATGTACCACACACAATCTTAACTTTTCACTTGTTGAAACACATTTGGTGTGTTTCCAGTTCAGGACCACCACATATAAAACCATGGTGAATATTCATGTATAGGTTTTTGTGTGAACATAAAATTTCATTTCTCTAAGATAAATGTCCAGGTGTGTAATGATTGCTGAGTTATATGGAAAGTGTATGCTTAACTTTTTTTTAAGAAAAGAAACTTCTGTACTACCTTATAGAGCACCAGTATCATTCTATATTCTATATTCCCACTAGCAATGTGTGAGAGATCCTGTATCTCTGTGTTCTTATCAGCAGGTATGAATGTCAAGAATTATTAGTAATTGTTCTTTTAACCATTCTAACATAGTAGTATGTTGTCATGGTTTCAATTTGCATTTCCCTAATGGTTAATGATGTGAAACACCTTTGCAGATGTTTATTTGCAATCCAAATATCCTCTTTGATGAAGTTTCTGTTCAAATCTTTTGGCTATTTTCAATCAAACTGTTTCCTTACTGTTGAATTTAGTGACTTCTGTATATATTCTCGATGAGTCTTGAATATATAATTAGCAAATATTTTTCTTAGTGACTTATTTTTTCATCCTCTTAAACAGGGTCTTTTGCAAAGCAAATGTTGTTTTTCTAAATTTTTTTTTTAGTTGTCAATGGACTTTAGTTGTTTATATGCAGTGCTGAGAACTGAACCCAGTGCCTCACACATGCTAGGCAAGTGCTCTACCACTGAGCCCCAGCCCCAGTCCAAAGCAAATGATTTTAATTTGATGAAGTCCAATGTGCCCATTTACTTCTTTTCTGGTTCATGTTTTTGTTACATAGGAACTGAATTTGTCTTCAGTGGATCATAACTCTACCATTAATGGTAACAGATACCATTTATTATGAACTCACCAGGGCCTGGAAACTAAGCTAAGCCCTTTATAAGCATCATCTAATTTCACTTTTACCTCAACCCTATGAGATGCATGGGATTGACTGCATTTTTACAAATGTGGTGGCTGAATATTAGTAAGTTCCATCACTTGCCAAAGCTCACATAACAATTATTTAGTAAAGTATTGCATCAAGGCAGTTCTAACTCTCAAGTACACTCTATGATGTAATTAGGAAAAGAGATTTGGGAATGTTAGTGGAAGTAGGAATCCCCTGGGGAAGGATGGAGGAGGTGGGAAGGGCCATAAAGCAACAGCTAGACTTAACCCATTTAGCAAAAAGGTACAAAGAGAGCAACTTTTAGAAAGAAGTAACCAAGTGCAAATCAGCACTCATCTTGGACAGAAGCCACCAATGAAATACAAATTTTGATCTTGCATTTTATCTTATGGGAATGAACACATTTGTCCTCTCTACCTACATATGTTTTACCTCCCATATATAAGAAAAGGGTCTCAGCATGAATAAAAAGAATGGACTAATTTCTGCTCCACTGTGATCTTAGCCTGAATTGACTACAGTGAAAGAATTCCCTGTGGAATGTAAGAGGCTTCTGGAAGTTGTTTGCATATTTTGGTTAAAAGGTTGAGATAGGAATTAGAGATGGGAAAAGAAGCTTTCATGGATAACCCTGATATGGCATTATTCTTATACCAAATATGCTAAAAGTGACTTGGCTCTGAACCAATAGACTATAGAGTTTGTATTAATTTTATTTATTTTTTGTGGTGCTGGGGATTGAACCCACGAGCTTGTGCATGCAAGCCAAGCACTCTACCAATTGAGCTATATCCCCAGCCCTGAATTTGTGTTAATTTTATTGAAGCAGGGAGAAAACTCGCACAGCATCAACTGAAGGGTATGAAATGAGCTTATCTATGCTAATCCTACATGATTAGAATAAGAACTTGTTTTCAAATGTAAGATGATCATGCTAGAACAATAGTTCTCCATGTGTAGTCCTGGGACCAGCAGCATTAACATCACATGGGAACTTTTTAGAAATGCAGATTCTCAGGCCCTACCCTGGAGCTGCTGATGCAGAAACTGGAGATGGGGCCCAGTAGTCTATGGTTTGCAGTCTCCCAGGTGATTCTGATGCAGGGCTAAAGTATGAGAATCCCACTAGTTTATAACTGGAGGTTTATAATTTGTATCAGGATGAGTTTTATCAGCATATAGAATGTAAAACAAAAAAATAGCAAAACATACTAGGTTTATTCTTTTGCATAGCATGCTAAAGTTGGTCTCTCCAGAGCTGGTGTAGTGGTACAACAAAGTCACCAGAAACCTAAACTCTGTTTTTGTTTTGCCATCCTGAACTCTGGTTTTCATCCTCGAGGTTGCCCCATGTAGTCCACAAGGATTCAAGTTGTAACTGTCACTTGTCACATTCAAGGAAAGAGGGGCAGAAAAAGAGAAAAGGGGGCCACTCCCAAAATAGCATCCTGTAAGCATCCATCTCAGAGACCCCATTCATGCCTGTTTATATTTCATTCTCTAGAACTTAATTACATGGTCACAAATACCCATGAGGGAAACTGGGAAATGTAACCTTGATTGGATTTTAGACAGCCTTTGAAATCGACAAGGATTCCATTACTTATGCAAAAGGCAGCCTCTGTCCCAAACCCTTAACATGCAGCTAGGAGGATCCTAGGTGCTTGGAAAACATCTTGGAGTCAGCCAAATCTTTATCCTTCTACATTAACATTCTATTTTAAGCAGCAATTATTTTAGCTTTCTGGTATGAAGTTTCTGGTCATAGATGATAAATATTAGGATCTTCAAATATATGTGCAACAGAGGAGAGATTGTTTATAGTGTCCTATTATACCATTAATCTTCCATAAAGCCAGACACCGTGGTACATGCCTGTAATCCCAGCGATTTGGGAGGCTAAGTCTGGAGGATCATGAGTTCAAAACCAGTCTCAGCAATTTAGCAAGGTCCTAAGCAACTTAGCCAGACCCTATCTCAAAATAAAACACAAAAAGGGCTGGGACCTGGGTTCAATCCCTGGAACCAAAAAATATATATATATATAAAATCTCCTATAAGATGCCAGCCTCTGGTTCTCATAAAGATTCAGGATAAACATCCTTTATTGGCTCATCATTAAAGAAAGTGGTTGGCTTCACCCAAACCGAAATTGGTTCAAATGAACCATTCTTTACTGTTTATTTGTTTGCTTCTTTGTACTAGGGATTGAACCCAGAGGCACTTTACCACTAAACACATCCCCAGCCCTTTTATTTTTTATTTTAAGACAGGTTCTCACTAAGTTGCTTAGGGCCTCACTTCTTCACTGTTTTTATGAAGGCAAATTGCAGCCCTCACTTGGAAAAATATGAAATAATTTGGCATCGCTGCAAGTTCTGCAAGGCACATGGCCTCTTAGCTTTGCTTTCCCCAGAATGGAAGTGGAAAGTGAAGGAGGCCTAGTCCAGACAGGTGAGGTGCAGCAAAGAATTGATGATCATTTCATTATGTCTTATGTTCTCAAACTTCAGGTGTAAGAGATTCTCTTGAGGTAAGTGGTTATAAATGCAGATTCCCAAGCTCTCAGCTCAAAGATTCTAGTGCTACAGAACAGTAATAGTACACAGGAATATGTGGGGGTATTTTTGAGTATCCCAGTTGATTCTAATGTAATCTCTTAAGTATCTAAGAAATACCCAAACGCACTGGAGAACACAGCAGTCGACATACGGAACAAATTCATTCAAAAGCTGAGGCTTGCATCTTCCCCAACAAATGGCAAAGTTAAAACAGCTGGTTGATTTGATGAAAAAGATCAAATCAGCTGTTTGACAGCATTGTTTGGCAACTTTAGTTAAAACAGGCAAGTCGGGAAATTCTCTGTGCCATGAGCCCACCACTAAGGAATGACAGCTCAATAACAACGACAATTACAATGGCAACAGTCTGATCAAATGACAAGGGCTGCCTCAAATCCCGACCTGAATCTTTTGTTAACCTGAGCTTGTTGCTTTTGGTAGTAGATGATGTTTAAGTTTCCATCCAGCTCTAACAAGCTATAATTTTACTCTGCAGTCTTTAGACAAGTGCATGTCACTGTGTACTGAAAGCCTTGATACTAAGGGGCAAGAGCCAAGACGTCAAGTCTGGATATCCAAAAGGAAGAATGGGGAGGAGAGGAAAGAAGAGAAGAGGAGAAAGGGCACCTTTGACTCAAGCTTCCAAGCTGTTCAGGGGGAAAAAAAATACAGACCACACAAGCATACACATGTGCACAAACTCTGATTATTTTTTTAGCTGCCATCTATCTAAATCAGCTGCTCTTAAGCCCTGAGTTGTTGACATGAATCACAAAAGTATATGCTCTAGTCTAGGCAAGATTAGGAGTTTTGCTTTGTATTACACCAGCTTCCAACTACTATTTCACTGCAGCAAAAAATGACAGATGAGAGGGAAAAAAACACCCCACCCTATGACCTATGGTGGATTTTAACATAAGAGATGTGCTCCATCTACTGGTAGAGACTATGATCACAGATAGAGACACAAATACCAAGAAACTCAATAAATGTACACATTTTAAATTGGATTCTGCTTGTTTAGATAAAAGGACACTTTTTCTTTTTTAGAAATAAGAAAGAAGGAACAAAGAACTAAGACCATGAAATTCACAAAGACAGAAGCTATGAAGAAAAAGGGGAAACAGACTGGACAGAGATACAATGAGAGAAGAAACATAAAAAATAGAGAAGAAAGTGCCGAAATAGCAAAACTGCAGGAAACAAGCTTATGCCCAACATAGAAGCTTTAAAAAAAGCCCCTAGAGGGTCTAGAAATAATATACTATATGCTGTGTTTTAGATCCTTCATTTATATTATTAAAGGAAATATTTTGTAGGGATTCTAGCCACATGGACATGATTCACTTGAGTAAGGCCAAGTCTTAATATAGAATCATTATACATTTTGTCATTGTCTGGGGATGTACAGACAATCGTGCTGACACCAAAAGTTCGCAGCAATTTGGAAAAGACTGGAGGGGTTGAGGCATGACCAGCCCTTCTGTGCCTCTTGTGCATATAGTTGGTCTCTAATGACAACAGCTGCTGCCTACCAGGCTTGTCCCTGTTTCCAATCATGATTCGTAGGCTTCTGAAGAACCTCATACTTTTCCCCCTCAAACAGAACTATCCGCTTTCTAAGGTGCTGATGAAGATTCCACCATCATTTCTCACTCAGGGGCACTGACAGTGCAAGTATGCATTGTATTTGAGAAACCGTTTTTCCATTTCTAATAGATTTGCCTTATCAATTGGTCCTGCAGCTTCTCAAGAGGGAGACAAATAAGAACATTTACTGAGCAACTACTAAGCACCAGCCTCAATGCTTCTTTGGCTTTGCATTTCAACTTTACACCAGCCTTGGGGTGGGGGGGTCTTATTATCCCTATTTTGTGGATGTCAAGACAAAGACTCAGAGAAGTTAAGTAATTGTCCCAGTGCTATTAATTCAGGGATCTGGAAAGTTGATCAAAGGAATTTTCATGTGTGGGGTTTCTCCTGCAGCATGAAAATGTGCTATGCTGGGAACACCTAGTATTATGAACCAAAGTTTCTCAGCATGAAAAAGTGAAGCCACTTGATCGAGATTCCTGGGGTTGCCTGTTAAAAACGCAGATCCCTGAGTCTCAGCATACTGACTGAATCAGAACTCCCTGTGGAATCTGGAATTTGCATTTTAACAAGTGCCAACAGATGACTTTGATTCTCACTGAATTTCGGAACCTCCTGATATGAACCAAAAAAAGAAGAAGAAAAGAAAAAGCTGAGATGCCAAAAGTGTGGGTTTTGAATTATAACAGTATAACAGGGTTTCTGGGTTTTTTTGTTTTTTGTTTTCAGTACCAGGGGAATGAACTCAGGAGCACTCAGCCACTGAGCCCTGAGCCATATCCCCAGCCCTATTCTGTATTTTGTTTAGAGACAGGGTCTCACTTAGTTACTTAGTGCCTCGCTTTTGCTGAGGTGGGCTTTGAACTCACGATCCTCCTGTCTCAGCCTCCCAAGCTGCTGGGATTACAGCTGTGTGCCACTGTGCCCAGCTAGGGTTTCCATTTTTATAGTTCAGGCTGCTGTGGTGTGGGACAAGAATGCTGTTGCTTGTTACCTATTGAAGCTACTCAGATTCTCTGAGCCCATTTACTCATCTGTGATATGGGTTAGTGCATATGAAAATACTTTGCAAATTCCAAATGACTCTGTGATAAGTTGTAAAATTGCCCCCCAATCCTCCCCATCCATATATCCATACCCTTGCAATATTGATGTTGCAGGTCTTCTATCAGGGTGTGGAGTACTTTTCTCCATCCCTTGCATCTGAGCCATGTGATTTGCTTTGGCCAGTGGAATAATAGCCGACATCACCCTAGCAGAAGCTTGAAAGTCCTTGCATGTTAGGGTTTTTCTTATTGCTGTGCTTGGGATCCTTAGGTCACCATGCATTTGAGTCTCAGCTAGACTTCTGAAGGAGACAAATCCATTCAAAGAATAACTACTTAGCCAGCTATGAGCCTGTAACCCACCAAATGCCAGACATGTAAGTGAGGCTATTTTGGATCATCTGGCCACCTGCAGGCTAATGAAATTAATAGAGCCAGCCTAGACTAGAAGAACTGCCCAGGAAGCCCACTGAATTGTGAGCTAAATAACTGACTATTGTTTAAAGCCACCAAGGCTTGGGAAAGCTCCTTATGCAGCAAAAACCAACCACTACAGGCTGTATGTGCATGTTATTATCTGTGTTGTTCAGTATCTTGAATAGGAGTTGAAGATGCTACCCAGAAGTGCAGACCATGGATAAACAGACATTAACGTGTAAATTTTCAGTCAAGCTTTTTCATCATGGGTCCTGACCAAAGAATCCTCTGAAAGTAGTAAGGGGCTAAAATGAAAGAACCTTTCTCTATTTTCCTTACTTATTGTTTCCAGAAGGGCAGTTTAGCAACCTCATGCAAAAGGACATATAACCTAAATCTTCTCCAAGCTGATTGTCAATAATAATCTCCTGACTCCACAAAAGCGTGTATAATCCACCACATACCTTCCATGTGCACACTTTCAGCATCCTGCGGCGGGCACTAAGATAAATGGCTTCATCAAAGGCAGCCATGGAGGCTTACAACCTGTTGAGGCAGAAAAGCTTCCTGGGGGATCAGAAACATCCTAATGCCCAAATCAAGTATCCTCACTGCTGTGTGAAGCATCACTGTGCAGAATACATTAAATAAACCTGTAACGGTGAACAGGGTAGGATTTCACTACCCATCTCACCCCTGGAGTCTTCATACTATGATTAAATTCATTTGATAGACATTCTCAAAGTGTGTTGGTCCTCTTGCTAAGTATGTTTGGTGAGAGAAGACTGTCATTTGCAAATGGTGTCTGAGGAGTCTCATTCAGTGGAACAAGGTGCAAGTGTTTTCTATTAAATCCATATTCTGCAACCTGAAAAATAGGTATAAAATCAAGAATTTTTAAAACCTTTCTTTTCCCCTAAGAGATTTAGAAATCATACAACGAATGAATACAGCCATTTTACTATTCATTTGACATACAGCAAATTGCCACTTGCTGTGGGAACAAGTGGCTATTTGCAAGGCTGATGTGCCATATTCCAATCTCATACTCATTCTGCACCCCCCACACACTTTATTAGATGGTTATGGTGACTGTTGTTGTTTGAGGAAAACCATATAACCCATTTTCTTAAATCTACCTCTAAGCTGCAATGAATCAGAGTAATATCTCACAAAGCCACTGGGTAACCCAAAATAAGTCTCTGCTTATTGTACACAGACTTGAATATATTCAATTGAACTGAAGACTTTGATACCTTTTTAAAAGTCTAATGGGTTTTCTGGATATAATTTGGAATTTCAAGTTTCATTCAAGAAATCCAACAGTCCATATAAATGATCACCATTAAGTCAATGAACATGAGTTCTAGAACCAGGATCTTACTGAAAATTTTCTCTTACCAGATCAACTGCCACTGAACATAGTTAACAATAAGCTTTTATTTGATGAGTGGATAATAAAAACCAACTGAAGTTGTGGTAGAAATATTTAGGTGCTGGATATAGTCCTGTAGTTGAAAGTGATTTAAGCAGCAAATGATGAAACCCTACCAAAAGGAAATGAACCATCAGTAGAGAATAAAGCATAAAGGAAATGATACCTTGAACACAATCAGAGAAGAGAGGGGTGAGCAGGTAATAATTGAAGCCATGAGCATGAATGTGCTCTTACCAAGATATTTATAGATTAAACATTAGAAGATTGCCAAGGATAGAATGCCAAGGAGCACCAGTAATAAAAGTATAGGCCAAACAGAGGGAGGCTGAGGAATGCTCAGAAATGTAGAAGGAAAACATGAAGTGATCTGAATCATGAAGCCAAAGGCAGAGAATGTTTTGACACAAAGAAGATGATACCAGGAGAGTAAGTAATAGAAGAGAGTCCATGGGCTTTTACAATAAGAAAAATTATAGTGACTTCATCGAGAGCTGCTTTCATGGTGTAGGTAGGACAAAAATGAGATTGTGGTGGGTTAAGGAGTCCATGGTAGGTAGTAGATGGAGAAAGCAAGTGTAGACGATCCTTTTAAGAAGTTTAACATTGAAGCTGGGTGTGGTGATGCTCCCCTGTAATGCCGGCAGCTTGGGATCCTGAGGCAGTAGGAAGTTCAAGGCCAGCATCAGCAACTTTGCAAAGCTCTAAGCAACTTAGTGAGGCCCTGTCTCAAAATAAAATATATAAAAAAATAAAAAGGACAAGAGATGTGGCTCAGTGGTAAATTGCCCCTGGGTTCAATCCCTAGTATAATGTTTTTTTAAAAAAGGAAGTTTAACATTGAAACATGGGAAGGAATGAAGGAAACGGAAGAACATGAGATGAGGAAGGCTTGTTAAGGGTAGAAAGGCATAAGTATTTTTAAATGTTAAGAATAAGTAGGGGGCTGGGACTGTAGCTCAGTGGTAGAGCACTTGCCTCACATGTGTGGGGCACTGGGTTCGATCCTCAGCACCTCATAAAAATAAATAAATAAATACATAAATAAATAAATATATTATATACATCTACAACTAAAAGATAGTTTTTTAAAAAAAGAATAAATAGAGAGGGCTGGGCTTGTAGCTCAGTGGTAGAGCACTTGTTTAGCACGTGTGAAGCATGAAGCACTGGGTTAGATCCTCAGCACCACATAAAAAAATAAATAAATGAAATGAAGGTATTTCATCCACCTACAGCTAAAAATATTTTTAAAAAGTAAATAAGGAAAAGCTAAAGATGAGAGAGACAGAGAAATGAAGACCCAGAGGTGATAGGAAAGGGGACCAGAGCACAGATGTAAAATTACTCTCAAATAGCAGGTGCAACTATTCTATTCTTATAGCATGAAATGAGAGAGAAGGGTGCAGTTTCAGAGATACTTATAGGTCTGAGAGCCAGAAATTTTGTGTGCACCCATTTTATATCTTTTTTTTTTAATGAAGCAGGAACCAAAGTGCCTCTGTAGAGATCAGAGGGGCAGGAAGGATACCAGAGGTGTGATGAAAGTAGAGAAAGAAGTAGAAAAAATTTTGAAATAGTCACTGTGGGAACTGAGAAGGATTGAGTTGACTATGGAAACATGGAGTGATTCCTAGGTGCTATGGAAGGTAGCCTCAAGTGTAGTTAAAAGTCACAGATTTACAGTCACTCCAATTGCTCCAGCAGTGCTTAGCTGCCTACATATAATCCTCCAAGAATAGGATTTTGGCACATGGATTTGATGGAAGGGTGACAGAACAAGAATTCTGGCAAGAGCTGTGTGTAGTGGTGCATGCCTGTAATCCCAGTAGCTTAGGAGGCTGAGGCAGGAGGATGGTGAGTTCAAAGCCAGCCTCAGCAATTTAGCAAGGCCCTAAGAAACTTAGCAAAACGCTGTCTCAAAATAGAATATAAAGAAAGGTTGAGGATGTGGTTCAGTGGTTAAGTGCCCCTGGGTTCAATCCCTGGTAGCAAAAAAAAAAAAAATTCTGGCAAGAGAGAGGTGGGTCACAAAATAAAAGCTAGATAGAGAAGGAAAGATAGGAGAGCAGGGATATTATTTGGAGAAAGCAGTGGACCAAGTGACGAGAGGTCATATGAGTGTGTGGAGTAACTGGGGGCAGAGAGGGATATTTAGGAGACTGGTCAGAATGGGCTGTGTAAACATAAGATGTCAGGGGTGATGCAGTTCTGAGTGACAATATCTAGAATAAGGCCACAGAGTCAGCAAATGAGAATGAGTAGAGACAAAGGTCATGGAAGAAGAGAAGATGCACAACTTGAATAAGGGTGGTTCATTTTCTACATGGGTGGTTGAGTTTGGAGAATGGTGGCAGGTCTAAGGTGGACAAGTGAGGGAGAGTGTCCATGAAGCTGGAAAATGACAGAAATGAGATTTAAAGAGTAGCACAGTTGCAATGTGGGAGCCTTAAAATCCCAGAGGGTAAAGGATGATTTGGAGGAAGAATGAAGAGCCAGATGGGAGGCCAGCTCCACATCCCAAACTGAAGCCCTGCCGCTGGGAGATCCACAAGGGACAGGGATTTCTGTTAGGGCTGGGAGGAGAGTGAGCAAGGAAATAGTAATGTTTACTGTGAAAGAGGATTTGGAAATGATCTGGTATAAAGAGTACAGTATGAGCCGGGCGCGGTGGCTCACGCCTGTAATCCCAGCACTTAGGGAGGCTGAGACAGAAGAATTGCAAGTTCAAAGCCAGCCTCAGCAAGGGCGAGGC
>PVHX01025625.1:0-13055 GCA_004024805.1 Geosciurus inauris | reverse complement strand
TAGAGCTGCTGAGATTACAGGCATGCACCACCACACTGGAGAAATGCAATTTTATTTCTCCAGATGCTTCATGAAGCTGGTTTTTATTAATTTCATTTTATAGATGAGGAACCAAGGCACTGAAGGGATTCAAGGTCATATATCTATCAAAGGGGTAGATGGATCTGAATTAGATCTGTTTGTGTGCAGAGCCTTGGGTCCTATACTATCTCTCTGTAAAAAAAGCAAGGGCAGAGGTGAGTGGTACAGTTGAATTGGAATGTGGCTTGTGAAGGACAAGAGCAATGGGTAGGCTGGACGAGTGGCTTAGGACCTTCCAACTGCACACAGGAAGTTCCTTTTTTCTTTCTTTCTTTCTTTCTTTTTTTTTTTACCAGGGATTGAACCCAGGGGGTGCTTTACCACTGAGCCACATCCTCAGTCCTTTTCTGTCTTTTATTTAGAGACAGGGTCTCACTGAGTTGCTTAGGACCTTGATAAGTTGCTGAGGCTGGCTTTGAACTCGTGAACTTCCTGCCTCAGCCTCCCAAGCCACTGGGATTATAGGCGTGCACCACAATACCCAGCTAGGAAGTTACTTTTGGGTGCCCTCCACCAAGACATATTTATCTCCAGAAGCTTTGCCAAAATTTTTCATTAATAACATAAACACCAAGATAATATAGTGATGTCATCAAAGAATTCCATAAGTATTATAGTTATCAATAATATTAATACTCAAGTCAGGCATGGTGGCACATGCTTGCAATTCCAGCTACTTGGGAGGCTGAGACAGGAGAATTAGGAGTTAAAGGCCAGCCTTGGCAATTTAGCAAGACCCTGTCTCAAAATAAAAATAAAAAGGGCAAGAGATGTAGCTCAGCAGCAGAGTGTTTCCTTAGCATGCATAAGGCCCTGTTCCATCCCCAGTACTGCCCCTCACCAAAAAAAAATACTCAGGAGTTCTTAAATTCCACTGATGAAACTAAGTTACCTTTTGAATAGCTAGAAAAAGAAATATTTTAATGTTTCAACTAGATCTTACTTGTGATACTTTTTTATTAACACTCAATGTATAGCTCAAGTGTTTTATAATGCAATTTTATTGAACTGAAAAATGGATTTGCTATAAGTTCCATGACCCCTGTTTTTTTTTTCTTGACTTTATTTCTTATGCACAAAACACTTAACCAGCAGACAGATCTGATAAAAAGTTGTTAAATTTTAAAAGCTAAAACTTGATATAACAAGGCAAACAAAAAACCCCAAAGTGGTCCAACATCTTTCTAACAATAAGAGTGTAACTTGCTATCCTTCATATATGAGAGAAGGCATCACTAGGATGAGCTTTAGAATAATTGCATCGGGAAGGGAAATGGAGTGTTAATCCAGGTCCTTTATTTTACTTGATACTCTCATTAGCAGTGGCAGATATTTATAACAAGTGTAGCCAATGTTTGGTAGGTGTGGAATAGAGCAAAACTTGTGTAACCCACAAGGGTCCTGAATCTGGTATCATGGTATCCACTTAGCAATCAACTGGGCAGTTTTAAAAGCCACAGATGTCTGTGGGAGCCTGTTTCCTTTTTTGGGGGGGGTACTGGAGATTGAACTCAGTGGCACTCGACCACTGAGCCACATCCCCAGCCCTATTTTGTGTTTGATGTAGAGACAGGGTCTCACTGAGTTGCTTAGCACCTCGCCATTGCTGAGGCTGGCTTTGAACTCGCAATTCTCCTGTTTCAGCCTCCCTAAGTACTGAGATTACAGGCTTGTGCCACTGCACCCAGCTAGCCTATTTCCTTTATTAAGCCTCACTCTCCATGCAAAATGTCTCCAGAAGTTTGGAGATGTGTTTTTTCTTAATGCTTTTGACCTTGATATCTTTCTCTTGTTTTTTTTTTTTTTTTTGGTTTGTTTTTGTTTTTGTTTTTGATTTTTTTGGTGCTGGGAATTGAATTCAGAGATGCTTTATCACTGAAGTACATCCTCAGGACTTTTTCATCTTTGAGATAGGGTATTGCTAAGTTGCTGAGGGTCTTGCTAAGATGCTGAGGCTGGCCTCAAACTTCCAATCCTCTTGCCTCAGTCTCTTGAGTCACTGGGATTATAGGTGTATACCACTGCACCTGTCTTGACCTTGGTATCTTTTTTTTTTTTTTTTTTGGTACAAGGGATTGAACTCAGGAGTACTTGACGACTGAGCCACATCCCTAGACCTATTTTTTGTGTTTTACATAGAGACAGGATCTCACTGAGTTGCCTAGCACCTCACTGCTGCTGAGGCTGGCTTTGAACTTGTGGTTCTCCTGTCTCAGCCTCCCTAAGTGCTCGGATTACAGGCATATGCCACCGTGCCTGGCTTGACCTTGGTATCTTAATTCTATCTGTTCCATGCAGGCAAAGGAAATGGATGAGCCCATTTTTCTTTGGGTTGACTTCCTTTGGGTGCTCTAATGTCTACTACAAAATACTAGCAGACCCCATTCTCATGTTGCTCAGATGGATGTAGCTTCACAGTATGGGTGTTTGAGTTAATCATCTTATTCCCCACAAGTCATACCCAGCAGCATCAACACTTCCTTCTCAACATAACTATATAGCTTTGCAAGGGGGCCTCTTTACTGCTTTCCCCTACTCTCCAGTGGGGAAATGGGGGCTCTCTCTATGATTTACCTGCATCTCAGACTACTCTGGCCATTTGCTAAGATGATCATTTGAAAATGCTCAGGCAACTCTAAGTGCAGCACAGATATAAAATATCAGTAATAACTACTGAAATATGTTATGCATCCTTGGGCCCTAATACAACTATGATAAAACTAGCAATTTTCTACATAGGAACAGATTCTACATAGTAAACAGATTCTCCTCATTAAATCAATAAAATTTTGGGTGGGTTAAAAGTTCCTGAGGACAGGTTGTAAAATCTTTCACTCAATTTGTGGGTTTCTTGGCACTGAATGATTTAAAGTCTTACACCACTTTTAAAGTATTATCTATTTTAACCCTTAATGTAAAGAATGTGATCATAGAAAAATATTCAGATTATGATTCAGTTGATATAATGCTTTAATTGTGAACATCCAACTTGCACTCTCCAAATGTGCATGCAACCCGTTTTCACTATAGAACTCGGCACCAGTAGATATGATATAAATGGTTGCTGAGAAGCAGAGTTTGCTGCATTGTGCTTCTAGCCAGAAACAGTTGCACAGTATTTAAGGAGTTGTTCATTATGTAATGGGAACTTTGTGCTTACAACAGCTCCACAGGGAGAAGCAATATAGCTAGATGTAAAAATTTTCTCCATTTCACAATGCAGAAGTTTAAGTTTTACAGTATTATTTCCCTTGCAATGTTATATTTTTCCATGTTAGTGAAGGGGTCCCCTGAATTCTAGATTGTGCATCTTGGCCTCCTGTCATCTTTATTTTGCACTGATCTTTTGTCTCAGAGTTGAAATGAAGCAAAATTAGGAGTACACAACATGGTCCTCTTCGATTTTGATCTATGCTACATTTTGAGAGTTTAGGGTGATGATGACTGCAAAGCAATATTAATCAGTTCATACTTCTATAACTTTTTATATGTAAGGTTTCAGGTACTTTGCATGGAAAATGAGAAATGCAGCATGATCAGAGCAGAAAAAAGCTCTATTAAGTTGTGTGACTTCATTATTCCTTACTATACCTGTTCACCTTATTGTAGTACAGAAATTTCTCTACTTACAACCTCCTATAGGTAGCATTAAGTTCCCAGGCACCACAGAAGCATGGCGATGAAAAATGCCCCCAACAGAGGACATTGGTACTTATTTGGGTTTAGGCTGCCACTAGATGTTTTTATTCTCTGGTGTGTTTTGCATGCATGTTTTATAAATGTTATTATTAACACCATTATTCTCAAAAGCACAAACAGCAAGACTGTTGCTTTAAGAAAAGACATGCAATTACTATGGTAACAAATGAGATATAACTTGTAGAATGGTGTACATTGATCACTTGGGTATGTCACTTTGAACTTAGAAGGAAATGAACTTCCAAAGAGCCATGAGAACCAATTCTCTTTGTAGATAGAGGAGATTCTGTATTGTCTATAAATTGTAGGATCATAGACTCTTAAGAGTAGATAGGATCTTAAAGTTTATCTTGTCAAAATTCCCAGGTAAAGAGTAATTCTCTTTAAAGCATCCTTCTGGCAAACGTTGATTGCCCTCGTATATCCCCCCTTTCTTCCATAGCAATAGAACCAATGATTTCTAGTTTGTTACATGGATACCTGAAGTAAAGAAGGTATTTCTTAGGGCTGGGGATGTAGCCTAGTGGTAGAAGGCTTGTCTAGCATATGTGGGGTGCTGAGTTTGTTTCCCAATATTGCAAAAAAGAAATAAAAAAGGAATATATTTATTAGCCTCACATGGAGGTATAATCACATGATGCAGTTCTGGTGAAGGAACTATTTTAGTGGCTCTGTTTAATTGCAGATCCTGAGATTTTTTCTTAAAACTCTGATGGAACATACCTTTTCTGCCTTTTCCCTTCCTCCATCTTGCTGGAAGCTGGAACTCAGATGTGATGGCTGGAGCTGCAGTAGATATACTGGACCACATAGTGACAGTGAGAATTGAGATACTATGGCAGGGCAATAAGATGAGAGAGGACTTTGAAAGCAGAACAGCCAAAGGATTCCTGACCTACCTAGTGTTGGACTTTTATGTGAGAAAGAGAGATATGCCTATATTATTAAAGCTACTGTCAAAATGTGTCCTTGTCAATTGTAACTAAGCAACATGTAAAACCTATTAGCTGATCAGCCAGATTGAAACATGATGGAAATTTGTGAAGATGCCAATGCCTCTTAATGACAACTTGCATATGTAAGTTTCCCTTACTTATACTGAGTTCCCTACCTGGTTTTCTATTCCATAGAATAGAAACACCTGCCTGGTTTTCTATTCCATAATCTTACTGACATATATTGTCTTCTCACCCACTCACCCAAATGCACAAAGAATCTGTTTTGTAGCCAGGCGCGGTGGCATAAGCCTATAATCCCAGCACTTTGGGAGGCTGAGACAGGAGAATCGTGAGTTCAAAGCCAGCCTCAGCAAGGGCGAGGTGCTAAGCAACTCAGTGAGACCCTGTCTCTGCATAAAACACAAAATAGGGCTGGGGGTGTGGCTCAGTGGTCGAGTGCCCCTGAGTTCAATCTCCAGTACCAAAAAGAAAAAAAAAAAGAATCTGTCTTGTATTTTCAAGTTGTCTTTCTACTGACCGACCATTCTGTATTCTTCCAAACATTCCTCATATAACCATCTCTACATCTTTCACAATCTTGATTATCCAAACATACATGTATTCTGGTTTTTCATTTCCCATTATATGTGGTATTCATAAGTCAACATATGTCAGATGTGATTTAACAAGTAAGGAGTATAATGAAACATTTGTTAATTCTGTAGCAAGACACACCAGATCATACTGGAGATTGATACTGAGCTTGTGGTTATCTACAACAGCCACAAAGTCAGATGTTCCTGAACCTATATTTGTACCCAGGATTTAAATAGTGTTAAAGGCAGGACATCTTGCTTACCCTTGCTAAATTTTCTTTTCTTTTCCTTTTATTTGGTTTTAGCATCCTGATCCATTGTAATCTGATTTTGAATGTTGATATTGATCTTTTAGGGTGTTAACTACCATCCTCACCTTTATGTCAGTTGAAAAATTAATTAGTGTACAGTCTATATTCTTATCTAGAACACTGATAAAATGCTGGGGTAAAGTGCAGGCAGGAAGTCTTCATATGGCTGTGAAGTTTGTGCATGGTACAACTTTTAGGGGACACTCTTTATGTAGATGTGTTGGGGATTTGTGCAGTGCAATGGAACTGAATCCAGTCTGTGATTAACACCAAGAAAACCCTCCCAGATTGACAGTTTAATGCAACACTCCTCTTTGGAGTTGATTACTGAAATATTTCCAACTCCACCTAACTTACTTTTCTCAGTTTATCATTCTTTGTGCAATCTAGGAAGATACTGTGACCATCTATGTCAAATGCACTGCTGAAATTCAGATGTATTGCTACAGCATAGCATCACTTTAAAGAAGAAAGTTAAATTGGCAAAGTAAAAATGAAAATTCACAATATTAAGGTGAAAATTTTACAATATGACTCTGGTGACTAGTAAAGTCTAAAATAAGGGAAAAGAAACATTTGCTCAATGTTTCAAAATATGGTTTTCCCCATATTTATAGCTATTTAAGTAAAAGTGACAAGCCAAATTAATGTTTAAAAAAACCTGAGACATATAGAGAAAAATTAAACAAAATGCCAAATGGTGGACATTTAGCTAAATAATAAAAAAGTAGTTATACTGTTGCTTTGTTATTTAAAGTCCTTTTCCCTCAAAGAGTAAGAGTGATAAATTGTAAGGACTATCCCAATACATTTTCAATTAAATGACTAAATTAATGTAGAGACATTTAATTAAAGTTCCACTAGTTTTTCCAAATGCTGTTAATTATGCTGCTATCTAAAATTAAATCTCTCTCCAAATCCTTTTACATTATTTTCTGCTGATCTGATACACATATAATTAAAATGCTGCAAGTTCACATAAATGCATCCAAATATTATAAAAGAAAATATGAAAAATTGGAGTTTCAGCAACTACTTTAAGAAGCTGGTATTTTAATGGGATGTCTATAGTCCTTGGGGGAAATCAATAGATGTGTAAGTATGTGTGCACACACATGCGTAAGCATGGGCGCGCACACACACACACAGTCTCAAAATTCTTATGCAAATAAATTTCTCTTTCAATCTAAGATGCTGCAGTGAATACCATAGACAAATAGAGTTTCAAGGGTTTTCTATCAGCAAAAGATAAGAATGTTTAAGACTCTAGGTAATTAATTTCAGGAACAAGGTGTACTCTATTTATAACAATTCTTTGCTACCATTTTCTAAACAATAAAAATTCCCTAATAGCAGCTCAGAAAGGCACTCTTTAAGAGAAGCAATTCCGAATTCAGGATTGCTGGTATTGGGGTCAAGTTCTCAGGTGGACAAAAGCTAATTGGGACAATCCTAGCTCAGTTCTCCATGCAAGTTATTCTCCAGCGACAAAATGAAGGTGGGTCCTAACTCATAAATTTATTTTATTAGTATATGCAATATGAAAACACACTGATAAAAGTAGTATAGATCTCTCTTGCAGAATATTATTTGATTCTGACAGTTACCATTTCACATGCTCTGCAATAGGATGATATTGGGTCATCTAAAGTCAACATGTTACCCACCTACCCCAGTCTGTCCTCCAGACCCCTGAAATTTCAATGTGCAAATACTTCTTTAAGAAATAAAGAGATATCCAAGGAATAATCACTACCTGCCATTTCTCTGGAGTCAAAGAGGTAGTTGGGGCAGGATTGTGAGTTCAAAGCCAGCCTCAGCAAGGGCGAGGCACTAAGCAACTCAGTGAGACCCTATCTCTACATAAAACACAAAATAGGGCTGGGGATGTGGCTCAGTGGTTGAGTGCCCCTGAGTTCAATACCTAGTAACCCCTCCCCCAATTTTTTGGGGAGATAAGCTTGTTCTCAGCAGAAATGGAATGTATGAAAAGTCCTTTGTGGACATATTTTCTTTAACAATCATATTCTTCCTTATTTCTGGTTTTGCTTTCATACCATCACCCTTCCTCCCACTTCTTTACCATTGAGGAGCTCAAAGCTGTCTTCATTTTGTAATCTTGTGGAGCTTTAATAAATTCTAATGCTTGGGGCCCACTCCCAGAGACTGAATTGGTCTGTGGTGCAAGGCTGTGCATCAGGATTTTCTTAAGGTCCCCAGCTGACTCTGATGTGTATACTGTGTTTCAGGCCTGTCCAAAAGGGAAAGTAATCTGATAATAAAAGTTTATTTACTGATCAATTAAAGGGGTTACCACATCTCAAAGGAATATTTTGCAAGTTAAAAGCAGCACTATTAAAATTTCAGCTAAATGGTGGCATTACAATGTCTGTAATTAATTTTCAATACATCAGCATAGATAGTATGATATTTTATATGTGCAGCTGGTGCAAGCTTCAACTCTGGAGGCTTGAGGCAACTGGTTACCTTAATCAAAAATTCATACTGCAGGAGAATGCAGCCTTCATCTCATGAAAAAGGCCACAGCCCAAAGACTACTACTATTATCTCTCTGAACCTTGGAGGTTTTGGTAAAGCACATAATAAATGTCACAAATGTGTTTGTGCTGAGAAAAATGGTGATTTGTAAGGAAGATCCCTGTGGGCTCTCATTAGTTAAAGTTAAGGCAATCAAGATATATTGATTAGTAGCCAGGCGCAGTGGCTCAAGCCTGTAATCCCAGCACTTTGGGAGGCTGAGACAGGAGAATCACGAGTTCAAAGCCAGCCTCAGCAACGGCGAGGTGCTAAGCAACTCAGTGAGACCCTGTCTCTACATAAAACACAAAATAGGGCTAGGATGCGGCTCAGTGGTCGAGTGCCCCTGAGTTCAATCTCCAGTACCAAAAAAAAAAAAAGATATATTGATTGGTGAAAGCATTTTAATGACATTTCCTAACATTGCATAAATAGGATATAAGGATATGGCAAGGTCTGCTGCCTGGGCTTTTAATTTTAGGTTTGATTCCCAATGGTACTCTGCCCAAACGTTGGATTAGGAGGAATTCTGGTTACCTAAAGCCAAATCTAAAGGTAACAGAATCCTGATTTTGCAACGGTGTCAAGTTAAGCCCTCAAACCCAGGGCTTTACAGGGTTGCAGAAAAGATTATAAGCTTCCATTTAACTGTCTTCTAATAAATGTTTGTTAGCTACATGTCTGCACTTGTGGAAGATTGCAGTCTGAGATTTGAGGCTATAGCTTAGGGTTGTGATGAGTTAGCCAACCCTCATTCATCTCAAATATTTCTGTGTCTGCCCATATTTTTCCAAAAAGAACACACAAACAAATTAAGTTAGGTCAATTCACAGCAGGTGGGATTTGAGGCAGTATGCCAGTAAAGAGGAAGAAATATTTGGGGGAGTGGTCTTATGTGTAACTATTAAATATCTCTAGGTGGTTTCCTAATCTTCTCATTTATAAAAATGGACCCAGAAAAAGCAGAGATTGAAATAAAGTGTTTTCTTTTAAGCTTTAAACTAATAATGTGCTTTCAGGTACCCTGTCAACTTATTCAAAGATACACTGAGAAGGAACAGGAGTCTATATTACAGCACAGACTTTTAAATTTGTCAGTACCAGGAGCCAGGAAATGCCCTGTTCTTCTACAGGAGTCTTTCAGTTAGCTTGCATTCCAGGAATGTTAATTTGTACCAAGCAACATTAGAAATTAATAGGGCAAAAGTGTAGGTGATTGGTCTAAGGTTGTATTCTTAAGTTAATACCTGAGAAATCTACAAGTCTCTAATTTTTTAAAAATACTTTTAAAATTCTCAATAGACTTTATTTATTTATTTTCGGTGATGAGAATCAAACCCAGTGCCCCACACATTCTAGGCAAGTGCTCTACAACTGAGCCACAACCCTAGCCCAACAACTCTCATTTTTAAAGTCTTGTTTTATTTGAAGTTTGAATGTAAAAGTGCCAATGAATTCTGTGGAAGGAGGTATTCTATACCTTAAAAATAGGTGAATAATATTTGGGATAGGTCCTATACTTAAAAAATAATATATATACATATATAACACAAATACACTATCATTGCTTATGTTTCTGCATAGACTTCTAGAAAGCAAAAGAATCATGGTTTGCAAATGGAATAGGTTCTTTATATAATAAATGTCTTGGTCTGTTTGAAATTCTATAACAAAATACCACAAAATTTGTGGCTTATGAACAACAGAAATTTATTTCTCACTGTCTGGAGACTAGGAAGTCTACAATAAAGATGTTGGCGGATACATCATTTGACAATCTGTTTCTGGTTCATAGATGACACTTTTTTGTTGTGTATTCACATGACCGATGGTGCAAAACATTTCTCTGGGGTCTTTCTCTCCCTCTCTCTCTGGTACCAGGGATTGAACCCAGGGGTGCTTTACCAATGAGCCACATCCCCAGCTCTTTTTAAATTTTATTTGAGACAGGGTCTCGCTAAGTTGCTTAGGGCTGTGCTAAGTTGCTGAGGCTGGCTTTGAACTCATGATCCTCTTGCCTCAGCCTCCCATGCCACTGGGATTACAGGCATGCACCACTGCACTCAGCTGAGGTCTTTTTTATAAGTGCCCTCATCACCTAATCACCTCCCAAAGACCCTACATCTTAATACAATCATGTGTGGGATTAAGTTTCAACACATGAATTTTCTGGGGGAGGAACACAAACATTCAGATCACAGCAATAAGGAAAGCACAATATAGGGTAGTTAGATTCAAGTGGAATAACTTGAGATCATTACAAGAAGAGAGTTGCATCATCAATTTCTTTGCCCCCCTCCCCTACCATCAGGAAAGGTAATTTCCAGTACCTTTAAGAACTATATTCAATGCTTCACATGTGCCCATTTCTATTTCCTACTATGTCTTTACTCTTTATTTACAACAGATATACTTGATCCACAAGCAATTGCATTGAGATGTAACTCCTAGTTTTTCCAAGGAGAGGTATTGTAACATGCTCTGAATATCAAGTCTGGGCCCTATGCACACTTTCACAAAATGGCTTACAATATTCAAGTTCCTCCAATGAACATGAGACCTTCTAACTTCACTGATGATAGAGGTGGTCAGACATCAGATTCTCAGCACTGACTTCTTTACTGTTAGACAGGCATGTCGTAAATATGCTATATGATCCCTACTTGTTCCAGAATTAGAATGAATTAGAATAGCATTTTCCCAACTTTGAACATGACCTACAGTAAGAAATACATTCATAATGGCCAATCAGCACATATTCTGCATAAAGGAATATTCATGTCTGTATGTGTGTCTAAAACATCAATTTTTTCTTAAGAAACCTTAACAACCTAACAGATCAAGTCAAGTCCCTCTATGATACTCTCTCATAACTTTTTTCCCCAGTACTTATTATGGAATAAAACACTTTGATAATACAGGCAGTGAACCTATCTCTAGAGCTGGATTCTATTGCTTCATGAGGATGGGGACCTTCTTCCTGCTGTAGAGATCAGCAGCCAATCTGGGAAACCAATCTGGACTAGTATGTATATAAGAGATGCTTAATAAGTGCTTATGATCTGGCTAAATAAAGGCTTCAGTAAGGAGCATAGCTCTAGGTTTCTTCTTCTTTGAGAATCTCAAGGTGGTGCCTGAGTAAGGTAATTCAAAACGTTTGCTGGCATGGCTTGGAGAACAGCAGCACCTGCATGGTGTCAGGGCAGAGAGGGTGCACTTGGGGAACAGGGTGCAATATAGCATCAGGATATGCTATTAATAGGTTAATTTTTTCTCCTTTTTATCTTCTCAGAGTTTTAAAATTTTCCCAGTTGATATTTATTCATGTTCATTGACTCTCCCTTTCTTCCTCTTCTCTATTCTATTACCACCAACATAACTTGGTCTTATTTATCTCCTTTTAAAATACCTTATTGCCTGCAAAAATACCAAAGCTTTAAAACATGGGTGTTTTCTAGAAAGTGGGGTAAAAACATGCTGTTGTTTTGCTACATAACACTTTGCTTGCTACATAACACTTTTATGCTGCTTTGCTCTGTAAAAATATCAGAATATATTTGTTTTGAAAAATAAACTCAATGAAGACAAGACTTGGGAACTTTTCTTTGATTAACCACTGAAAGGACACTCTTTCTACACAATCATATTTTTATCCAGGAGTTGCTCATTTATGCTTTAGTAAAATGAATTCAATTATATGGATATATCCAGGGTCAATTAATAAGAAACCTAAAACCAGACTCCAAGTTACTTTGTTCTGTTGCCTCTTTGTCATAAGGGAATGTCTTCAGCTGAATGACAAATAATTTTTAGGTAAGCTTTGTGCCATTACCTTTTTGTTATGGTTTGTCTAACCATAAAGTTTTGTTAAGATTTTGTCTCTCAAAAGCTTCCTATTAATGCAGGAATATTCAGAGGCAAAATGATTGGATTATATTTGTAACCTAATTAGTCCATCCTAGTTTAAATGGACTAACTAGGTGGTAAGTGTAGGCAGGTAGGGAATGGTTGAAGGAGGTGAGTCACTGGGGGCATGTCCTGGAAGGATGCATCTTCTCTGAGGCACCCTCCTCCTTCTGTTTCCTGGCCACGATGAGGTGAGCAGTTTTCTTTAGCTATGCTCTTCTATCATGATGCTCCATCTCACCTTGGGCCCAGAGCAATGGAGTCAGCTGACCATTGATCTCTGAAACCATGAGCCCAAATAAAGTTTTTGGACTCTATGTTGTTCTTGTCAGGTATTTTGGTCAGGTTGAAAAGCTGCCTAATAGACTCTTCAAGGAGTAAGCTGATCCAAAGCAGAGCATTCACCTGACCTCAAAGTGAAGTCACTATTTGGGTCATCTGCATATGAGCTTGGCTTCAGAGAAATGGCAAAGAAATTCATAGACCAGGCTATTTTGCTCCCAGATTGAACTTCTCATTATAACCCAAATTGGCATTGTGTTCTAGAAAAGCAAGGTATTCCCCAGGCTACATGAAAACAAAGGCCTGGGCCACTGCTGTTCCCATGATTCTCGTTTCTATGAATTAGTGTTCAGAGGAATGGGTTCATGATGTAAAAAAGTCAACTTGTGCCAGTTGTGGGGGTGTACATCTGTAATCCCAGCAATTTGAGAGGTTGAAGCAGGAGGATCACAAATTCAAGGCCAGCCTCAGCAACTTAGTGAGGCCCTAAGCAACTTAGTGAGATCTTGTTTCAAAAAAAATTCAAGTTGTAGCTGGGTGCGGTGGTGCACGCCTGTAATCCCAGCACTTTGGGAGGCTGAGACAGGAGAATAGCTAGTTCAAAGCCAGCCTCAGCAACAGTGAGGTGCTAAGCAACTCAGTGAAACCCTGTCTCTAAATAAAACACAAAATAGGGCTGGGGATGTGGCACAGTGGTCGAGTAC
>PVHX01025624.1:0-22072 GCA_004024805.1 Geosciurus inauris | reverse complement strand
AATAATAATAATAATAATAATAATAATAATAATAATAATAGAAGACAGAAGACATCTGTCTTGTGCATAATTTAGACTATCAGTTCATAAAGATGGAACATAAAAATTTACCTAGAAAAAAAATAATGCCAAAAGCATTATTGTGTTTGAGTTTCAGAATTAAAGACTAGATAAGATACAAAGATTTTTTAAAATTTCTCCTCTCCCTTTTGGAAAGTTAGAGATATCTATTGCCATTGAAAAATGTTTTTAATTTAAAAAGATACATTTGTGCTTGTAAACTTTGTCTGAATGGTAGGATAGTCTGAACCACACCATTCTTGCACTGAAATAAGATTTCTCACTACTATTCATGTGGCCATGCATGGTACATCTAGAGTTCTTTTTTTTTTTTTTCTGAAAATACATGAAGGAAAATTTTAATTGATATGTAAGTTACCTCCTAAAGCTAGGTCCCATCTGTCCTCCCTTCTTCCAACAGATACTGTTCTAGTTCAGGTCTCTAATATTTACTCCTGGTAAGCTGTTTTCTTTTCTTTTCTTTTTTACCTGCCCTTTTATAATATTTTTGTAACCAATTCCTTTACAATCTAGTTCACCACTACTCCTTCTCCCAGGAAACCAAGGCTACCAAAGTAACCTTTCTAAATTTCCAATATGATTTGGTCACAGCCTTTCAATGACTTCTCCTGCTAACAAAGTAAAACATGAAAGCCTTCCTTGGCATAAAAAGTGCTCTGAATCCTGGCCTCCAGTATCTCCCCTGCTTCATCCCACATCATTTATGAGCCTACCCTATGATTAAGATAACAGAATGCCGGAAGTGTCTTAACTCTCTCTTGTATGTATGCTTCCATGGCATTGTACAGGTTGAGTCTTCTGCCTTGACATCCCTCCCAGTCTTTGCCTGGTGCCTTCCTTCCATGCTCTAGGTTCATGCCATGATGACATCTGCCTACGATGAACACGTCCATAACACATTCTGCATTCTCCCTCTCTCTTGCTCCTTTACCTCTTTTTGAATCTATATTTATTGTCTTTATTGTTATATCTTCACAGACCTCTATTCCTCAAAAGTTCTGCAGCCATGGGCTCATCTTTTAATTTCTCTCAAATTGTTTCTTTATCCACAGGTGCTGCAATACATAACTAAAGATTCTTACCTTATGTAAGGATCATAGACCATACAGTAAAGTACCAGTAAGGAGTCTGTAGAATGGAATGATCACTTTTTAGGGAGTGTGACATTTTGGTGAATGTATGGTTAATCATTATTAATCATTATTAAATTAATCTAGGTCTCCTGAAACTTATTTTATCATCAAAGTGATATTTATTTAATTTGTCATATTTTCTAAAAGAATCTAACATTTTGGAAGGTTTTAGTTTTAATATTCTACAGGTTAGAAAAGAAACATGGCCATTTCCTCGCTATCAATAGTCAAGAATATATTAGTTGGTACTTCTTCTACATTGACCCTTATATATTTATTATTCAGCTTCTTAAAAGGAAAAAGTAATGTAACTTGTGTAATGAGTCTGAAATCTGTAATGATTAGTAACAACTTGTATATCTCACCTTATAGAGCAATTTAACTAATTAATTTATTCATGCGCCTATCTATGGAGAATGTATCTGAACTTCTTATTGCCTTTGTTAATTACTTGGGAATTAGCATTTTCTTTTTGTAGTTGAATCATCTTCCTTGCCTACTAGAAATCTGAAGACACAAATATGACAAACATGTAAATATGTTTACACAAAGACATAACAAATATTTTAATATTTTATATGTAGTTTGTGCTTATTCATTTATTAATTAAGCAGATACTAATTCAATGACAACTATGTACCAAACATCCTATTAAGCACTAATATTTCAAGTCAAATAATACTTGGCCACTTCTATGAATTATATCCCCAAAAGCTTAAGAAGAAACACAGTTTTCATATAATTTCATATAATAAACACAGTTTTTCATATAATTATTTAATCTGATGCAGTGTTTAGCAAATATGTGCTGGCCATGTGTATAGGGCAGCAATAAACTTCTGTTGGAGGTTACGGAAAATTTTCCAGAAGAATCTGGGCCATGGAATCTGCTTCTCAAATGTGTGAATTTTTCAGACAGGAAATATATTCTAAAAGAAGAGATTATACATAAATGGTCATGGAGCTTAGAAATTTTGTGGGGCATGTGTGGTACTGTGAAGAAAATATCAGCATTAAAATTGCTAAAAATTCTTTTGAAATATCATTTAAAAACTCATTGAAATCATTATGCATGATCTAGCTGGGTATAAGAGAAAAAACAAGAGTTTGGAGTTAGACACACTGTCTTCTAAGATGGCAATATTTATAAAAATGAGAAAGTTTTATGACATGCATGAGTCATATTTACCCCATTTAAACCTCATTTAAAAAAATCTGACAAAAAGGATTTATAGTGACACTTAACTAGCTTGGATTTCATCAGAATTAGATGAAGCAATCTACAGAAACCATTGATGAGGTGAAATATCCAAATGAGTATTAAATAGTAATAATAATGCCATCCCCTTTGTCTTTATTGTTTAAAAGTAAATGCCAAGTGGGACTCATTTGCCAAGTGTGAGGCATTTGCCAAGTGGGCTGGGCACCCATTGCAGCATGTCCCCAGGAAAGGCACTTGAAATCAAGCAATACTGTTGGTTGTTTTTCTTCACTGTATCTATAATTCAATTACATTTTATATCTTTTACATTCTAGATTAGACTCGCCCTCAAGACTCACATTTGGTTTTGTGCCTAGTAATTGCTGAATAGGAAAGAACTAAGTTATTTTATACCTCAGTAAGTCACTGATGATTTTAAAAAGTCGAGTATCTGTCAATGCTAATTCAGATACCACTTTGTTCCGTGTGTAACAACATGAACTACGCATTTATGGGCATTTAATAAAGTTAGACTTCTGAACATAAATTACCAGGTAAATATCCTCAGTGAATCTTTTGAATCATCAATTGGAGAAAAATTAGTTTTATTTTCATCATTATGTAAGAGACAAGTTTGGCTTTGCATGATCTTAGCACTCTTAGGATGATGACAGTTGTTTATCTCAAAAACACACAGAGCTCACCCTGGCTTTCACCTCTCTACACTTTCTCTGTCAACAGCAGACATGTATTATCTGCAGGAAGAAAGAGATTACCTTAAGCATTGCTTTTACGATGATTAATGTGAAGAATAATCATTGAAGGGTACAGTTTCACAAAGGAAACAAATGCCTGTCTTTATGGATTATTGAAAATCATAATGTTTCATCTTCTGTACGAAAATGAAATGATCAAATACCAGTTTGCAGTATTCAAAGGAAATATAGATACCATTTAGATATAGTCAGTGTTCATCCATAAAGCAGGCACCACAGTGAAGGGTATTCATATGTGCATTAAGACTATTGAACGAGATGCATTGAGCTGTGGAGGACAGGGTTGGAAGCAGAGTCAAGCAAACCCGCTTCAGGTTCTTGATATGTTGGCAGACGTGAAATGTCATGATGATTTTTTAAAAACTTTATATTTATATAACATTTACAAGATCCACCATTTTATATGGCTCTCCCAAGATCCCTCAGATAAAGGTGGAAACTTATCTTTGCTACATGATCATCTTATCATCAAGTCCTGACTGCTCCTTTTATCTCCACCCTCCTCTACACACTCTCTATCTCCATTAATAATGGTTTAGTCCAAGGCTCCATCACCACTCATCTTCTCTACCACAAGTAAAGCAAAGTAATCTTCCTAGATCACAAATTATAGCATCCCACTCCATTGTGTAAACATGCTTCTGGCTTCACATTGCACTTAGAATAGAATCTGTATTGCTAATGAAGGCCTATTGATTTCATCTGATCTGAAATCACTGGGCACATGATTTGCCACGTAGCAGGCAGCACTCTGCCTTGTGGATGCACCCTGTACCATACCTGTGGCTTATAGAAGACCCTCAGGATTCCACTAGCAGTCTGTCCCAGGCCCTTTGCAATTCTACTAACTGTATCCTTAAGGTTCTTCCAGCTTCTACGGAACACCCAGTTATCAAATCACGTATTTTTGGATTATTCATGACAGCATCCTGCTTCCAGGTACAAAATATCTTGTAATTTATGTTGTGTAACAAATCGCTAAAAGATGTGGTGGTTTAAAGCAACATTTATTTTGCCTAAGAATCTATTACTTGGGCAGGAATTTGATGTAGAATCTCTGGAACAGGGTGGTCCGATAGGAGGTGAGTGTGGCAGTGCCAACCAACCCAGGACTCAGGCACCAGGACACAGTGTTTGTGACACAGCTCAAAGGTTTATTGGAATACAGGAGTTTATATACATAAGATTGTTCAACCAGAGGATTACCTAATTGATTTATAGCCAATCACCTAAAGGGTCATCTCAGTTGGTGAGAAGCCGGGGCTGGCTGACAAGAAGCCAGAGCCAGTATCTGTCCGGGCCAGTATCAGTATGGGGATAGGGGAAGCTGGTAAGAAGCTGGGCCTGCCGGCAAGGAGCCGAGGTCAGAAGAAGAGAAGTCCGGACATATCAGTTGGCAAAGGGCCGGGGCTAGGGGGAGAGAAGTCTCCGGGCACATCAGTTGGCAAGGGTCTGGGGCCAAGTCTTGGTGTTCCAAGACCAGAGAGAGCAGGGTGTTCCCGCCTGGTCAGCCTGGCAGCTCATCCTACACCATTCTTGTGTGACCAGGTCTCCTACAGGAATTGAATGAGAGAGCTCTTCTTTGCTGCATTAGACTTTGACTGGGCCAACTTGAAGGTTGGAGATAGAATCATCAGAAGACGTGCTCACAAGTATGTATGCTGCTAGTCCAGAATGACTCAGAGGACCAAAACTGGAACAGCTGGGCTCTCTGGGCACTTGCCTTCATCTCTAAGAAATATGTCCAAGCAATCTCTCCAACTGAGAGCTTCAGTGAAGCAGGAGTTCTGGCATGATGCTCCAGGACAATCATGATGCAAGATTCCAGACTCTTCAGCCAAGATAATGTTATTATTTTCAGTACCTAAATTTTTGGTAATTTTTTAGGTGATAGATAACTCATATCTGCTTTAATAAACCATCCTATGCATAATATCTTTGTTAAGATTATAAAATAGGCTCAAAATTTTTTTGAAAACCTTTGTACTTAGAATCTGTAGGCATATGTGAGCCTTTTTACCTATATTTTGACTCTACTTTTCCATTCACAAATGTATTTTTGTCATTTTCTTGTAAAAAACATATAGGTTGATTGAGGTTTATTTATACTACAAATACTTCATTTATTTAAGTTATATAATTTGATCACACTTATGATATGAATACTTCTACAAAACCATCACCACAATTGCTAAGGAACACATTAATTATGCCCCCCAAATTTCCTTATGGCCTACTGAAATTGCATTGATATTAATTTCTGTTTTATAGAGTTTTCTATAAGTGGGATTATGCAGTAGTACTTTTTTCCCCATCTTTCACTTATTAATAGCCTTATTATTAAGTGAAATAATAGCCTTATTATCTAGAAATAATAGCCTTATTATTTCTAAATCTACTTGCACTGTTGTGTGTGTTAATCCTTATAATATTGAGTCAAATTCCATTGTAAGGCTATACCACAATTTATTTATGTATCCACCTGGTGATAGAAATACATGTTGCTTCAAGTTTTTGTCTATTATAAATAAATTTGCTTTGAACATCTCTATAAAAAGCCCTATGAGAACACATATATTTTCTTGGGTAAATCCTAGCGTCGGAATGTCTGGATCACATGGTAGAAAAAAACTGAACTATTTGAGACACAGACAAAATGTTTCCCAAAGTGGTTGCAACATTTTAAATTCCAACCAGCAATGTGTGGGAAGGCTAGTTTTTCCACAATCTTGTCACCAGGTAGTATGGTCAGTCAATCCTTTAAAATCACAGCCACTTCAGGTTGTGCATAGTGGTTTTAATTTATATTTCTCTCATCAAAAATTATATTATGTGTCTCTTCATGTGTTTCTTTTCCATCCATACATTCTCTTTTGCATACTTATGCATCTGTTCAAATGTTTCAACCATTTTTTTGTTTGGGTTGTCTTATCATTGAATTTTGAAAACTGTTTATATGTACCAGGAGTAGCTCCTCAAGGAATAAACATTATCAAATACCTCTTATTTCCCAGTCACCATATAAAAACTGGAGAAAAAGTAAGAATCACTACCAAATTGGCAGCAAATGACAACTACTGGAGAAGTAGGAAAGTACTGATTGGCTGAATGGATTTAGAATCTCTGGAGACACAGACCACAAGGCTACAAAAACTTCCCAGGTACCTTATTGCACACACAAGGATGAGAAGCCTGACTTATCAAGGTTTCTGGTGTGAAGGATGGAAGACATTTTCTTATTTCTATGTTGCAGATGAAGAACCTGAAATTCAAAGAGATGATAAGGAAATGGATAGAGAGGGCATAGATAATAAGAGGTGATGCTAGGATTCAAGTTGAGATTTATTAACAGACTTCACCTCTATTCATCCCACTATGCTCACCAGCTAACCATAGGTAAAACCTGCATTGTAAAAGTGATGAAAGGAAACTTCTCTGCAATCAGCATTAAGAATAGCAGGGGACTAGAGAGCATCATGTTAAGTGAAATAAGTCAAACTCAGAATGTTCGGCTTTGTATGTTTTCTCTCATTATATGGAAGTTAAACTGGAAAGGAAAAAGAAAGATGGGGCTGGGGCAGATCTTGTGAAAAAAAAAGGGAGATTAGTAGAGGAAAGGGACCAAGAGGTAGAAGATGGGGATGGAGGGTGGAAAGTACTTGGATGTGATATTGGTCAAATTATTTGTTATATTGTGTATTGCATGCACATACGAATATATAACAACAAATCCTGTCAGTATGTACAACTATAGTGCACCAATTTAAAAAATGTGGGGAAAAATAATAAAAAGAACAGCAAGGTACCCAGGACAAGGAAGGCTGAGGCAAGAGGATCACAAGTTTGAGGCCAGCCTCTACAATTTAGTGAGAGGTTGTCTCAAAAATAAAATAAAAAAGGGGTGGGGATGTTTGGTATTCGATGGTTGCTCAAGAGTATTTGCTGGATACTGGAGGAATATGGGAAGTAAAATGACCAATATCAGGCAGGCAATATCTGTACAACTTGCCCCCATTCTAAGGACAACTTCTCTTTGAAGCTTTCTAGTCTGATGCCTTTCTTGAGTTTAGCAAGAAAATAGATCTTTCACTGCTGTCTATTCTAATCTGCCCATCATTTGTTCTGACTGTGAAATCCCCCTGACAGCTACGGAAGTTCCATCTGTAGGGCTGGCTGCATAATTCGTCTGAGAGAGAATCTCACTGTGCATTAGAGACAATTTATCATCTACTTAACAAGGTAATTGCAGTACACAAACCCATGTTCCAAGAATGATTCTTCCTCTCCATCCACTCAAATCTTTCTTATATTTTTCAGGTCCAGATCCAATTTCATATCCTCTTAAAAGCCTTCTCTGACCCTTCTCTGAATCCTATTTGTAATTACTGTCACTGCTGCTCACATGGTAATTTATCAGGAACTGCTTGATGATGACATCTATTCCTATTATTTTTCTTCAGGATGTTTATATCTCCTCCTTCTCCCAATCTTTGGGTGTTATCTATCCTTTTGGGGTATCAAAGCTGGATCACATATGGCATGCAGGTAAAAAGTTATGCATGCTAAAGGACTTGCTTTAATATAATATCAGATCACAGATATCTGGGAATATTTTCATAAAAAATATGGAAAATTACCCCATAAAATGGATGATTTTAAAGATTTTCCAAGGGAAATTCAGTTGAATTGACTTGATAAAAGATGCGATAGCATAAATTATATCACTGTATTTGAGGAAAGAATGGGTCAACAGATGAAGTCAACTTCCAGAGGTATAAATCGCATAGCTCAGTTTGCCTGCCTACCTCCACTGAAGAGATTTAAGGTAGAGTTCTGAGAGCCCCATACAACTGACATCTCTTATTCTGATGCCAAGCACACCACGCAGATTTCTGATAATGACATGACTTCTCTTAGAGCTGGTGTATTGACATGGGTTTGTTTATTCAGGTAAATCATTTCAGTGATCCCAGTGCCTATTGCCTATTCCTTCATATGGCTTCTAAAACTATTTATTATCAATCTATATTCATGTTTCTGGTTTCACTCCCCATACTTTCTCAGTCTGAAACCTACCCCTATTGCTTTGCATTATATTCAAATGATTAGATTGCACAAAATGTTCTTAAATTTGTCCTGAAAATAGAGCAGTCTGTACAAAGATTTGTTGATACAAGGAGGCACTTTGTGTGTTGGGATTTATGAGCAATGGTGTGTCTAACTGTGAATGCAAAGTGTGCAATATCATGATGAGAGTGAAATAAGTCTGTGCATATCCTGGGGCCACTGTGGCCCCAGGGCAAGACTTAAATTTTTATCGCAGCAAAAATGGAGAGCTACCGCAAGATTATAGGCAACAGAAGCATACATGTTAAAAAGGATATGACGTTTTATAGAGACTGGTTAGGGTGGGTCAAGACTAAAAGTACAAAGATTAATTACAAGGTTATTGCTGTAGTAAGGTGAAAAGTAATGCCAGGCTGAACGAAGATAGTAGCAATTAAGATGGAAAAGTTGCATGGATCCAAGATATATTTATCAAGTAAAATCAGAAGGACTCAGTAATTGGGTACATTTAGAATAACTGAGTTGAAGCTGAGCTGCACAGGACAAAAATAGACCTAATCCCAGTTCCTTGCCTTGAAAAGGAAAACATAATATTTAACTATTTGTCAGTATTCATTCAATAAAAACTCGAGTGGTAGTTTCTGAATTAATTTATTCAAAGTATAGCAATAACAACTTATGGTACATCTCCTTAAAATTGTTAAATGAAAAGGTTGCCTTACACCATGCATCAGGTAATCATTCTTTCAGAGCCTAATGTTAACATTCTCGAGATTTTCTAAGCATTGGTTAAATACTTTAACTGTCTAAAGTAATTGGCTTCAAGAACTTGAACACATCAATATTAATAGAGAAATTAGGCTTTGACGTTCTTTTACAAAAAGAATAATGATAAAAATAAATCCAAGGGGTATAGCGTAATGTGTGCTAATGAGAGAGAGAGAGGGAGGGGGGGAGAGAGAGAGAGAGAGAGAGAGAGATGGTCTGAGCTCAGTGTTCATTCTCCTGTGTGGGCTGATTAATGGATGTGTATGTGCTGCCGATTGAAATGCAGATCCAGGCGTGTCTCAGAAAATGAGATCTATGGTAAAGAAAGATGAGGCCCACCTGCTTTAACAGCTTTGGTTTTCTCTGGATCTAAGGACTATCAAGGTCTCTCCTCAGTACTCAGTGATTGGAGAGATCAGAGCCTATCAATCAGAAACACAACAGAATGTAAAAGAGATGGTTGTAAGCACATGGATAATTACTCTGATATGTGATTATACTAGGTCAACAATCATAGGCCAAGTGTGGATTTTGAAGGAAAATTGGCAAAATTTTTAAAAGCAGAGATAGAGCAGCAGGAAAGTTTAAATATTTAGTTTATTTCACTCCTTGTCCAATAATGAAACTAAGACTCAAAGAAAATATGATATTTATATAATATTAGACAAATAATTAAATTCTGCTGTTTAACCAAGGTTGTTATGAATGTCAAAGTATCTATATGTTTGTCAAGGGGGCAGTGAAAAGAGTTTATTTTTTCTCATCTGTTGTATTATATTCAAGAATATTTGCTATTGAGGAATATCTATTTATGAAAATTAACATAGAAGACCTTCACAAAATACGTATTAAAGGGATGAAGGCTCAATAAATTATCATTTATTTTTCATTAGATTTTATGCTAAGGAGGTATCAAACATTTAGCATTGTCTTCCTAATAGTTACTTCCAAAGACTCCAGGGAAATTAAATGGCAGATCACCTGAAATTCCCTCTTCCTCTCATGATTTTACCTGGTGTATATGTTTCTATTTATTCCATACAATTTTCTTTATATCTATTTTTACCCTTCTTCTCAAACTGTTAGAGCAGGTATGTAGGTAAATTAGAGCTCTCTCTATCTAGAGGGATGAAAAATCACATCAGGTGACCCATAGACCACCCATAAACCTCCTCCTGGATAGACGGACACTATTTTCTTTTTTCTTAATTTTTTTTATTCATATTTAATTTATTTGTTCTATTTAGGCTTACATGATAACAGAGTGCAATTTGATTCATTGTACATAGAAGGTAACATATCGATTCTCTAGTTGTAAGTTGTATAGAATCACATCATATATGCAGCCATACATAAAGTTAGGACTATGATGACCATCATATTCTACCACCTTTACTGTCCCCATGCCCCCTCCCCCCTTACACCCCTGTGAACAGAGTTCTACCATTGTTCGCATGACATTCCCCACATTATGGATCAGCATCCACTTATCAACGAGTACATTCAGCATTTGGTTTTCTGAGATTGGCTTACTTCACTTAGCATGATATTCTCCAACTTCATCCATTTACCTGCAAATGCCATAAATTCATTCTCTTTTATCGCTGAGTAATATTCCATTTTGTATATATACCACAGTTTCTTTATCCAGTCATCTATCAAAGGGCATCTAAGTTGGTTCCACAGTTAAGCTATTGTGAATTGAGCTGCTATAAACATTGAAGTGGCTGTAGCACTGTAGTTTGCTGTTTTTAAGTCTTCTGGGTATAGACCTAGGAGTGGGATAGCAGGCTCAAATGGTGGTAACATTCCAAGTTTTCTAAGGAATCTCCATACTGCTTTCCAGATTGGTCGTACCAATTTGCAGTTCCATCAGCAATGTATGAGCGTGCCTTTTCCCCCACAAACTCGCCAACACTTATTGTTGTTTGTATTCTTGATAATTGCCATTCTGACTGGTGTGAGATGAAATCTTAGGGTAGTTTTGATTTGCATTTCTCTGATTGCTAGAGATGTTGAACATTTTTTCATATGTCTGTTGATGGATTGTATATCTTCTGTGAAGTTTGTGTTCAGCTCTTTGGCCCATTTATTGATTGGGTTGTTAGTTTTTTGGTGTTAAGCTTTTTGAGTTCTTTATATATCCTGGAGATGAGTGCTCTATCGGATGTGTGTGTGGCAAAGATTTGTTCCCAGGATGTCGGCTCTCTGTTCACTTCATTGATTATTTCTTTTGCTGAGAAGAAGCCTTTTAGTTTGAATCCATCCCATTTGTTGATTCTCGATTTTACTTCTTGTGGTATAGGAGTCTTGTTAAGGAAGTATGGTCCTAATCCGACATGATGAAGATTTGGGCCTATTTTTTCTTCTATTAGGCATTGGGTCTCTGGTCTGATTCCCAGGTCCTTGATCCACTTTGAGTTGAATTTTGTGCTTGGTGAGAGATAGGGGTTTAATTTCAATTTGCTGCATATGGATTTCCAGGTTTCCCAGCACCTTTTGTTGAACAGGCTATCTTTTCCCCAGACACTACTTTCTTAAAACCAGAAAGAACCTGGTGTAACCAGTTTAAGGATCTTTCCAACTCTGGAGCATGCACCTTCTAGGCGACTCTGGTTTCATTGTATTATCAATCACATTGGAGTTTGGACATTACTCCCTCCTGCCAGCATTTTTCTTAGGAAATTTTTCAACATGGTGAAATAAGTACAGGCACACTAAACCATACTGGAAAATGTGGTAATCTCCCCAAGTACATAATACAAGAGGAGGGAGGTTTCCAGACAGAATGTAAAAAGCTACCATGTGGAAAATTCCAGACTCTATGTTCTCTGCAGTGTACTTTCACTTTGTTAAATAAACTCTTTGTGTTTATTCTGTGTCTCTAGACTGATATCTTTCCTTCAAGAAAATAAGAAGCAAGGGATCAATCATTTGGTGACAAAACTGTCATCACCTCTTACCAGGATGACCGCAATAAGCTCCTACTGGACTCTTGATGTTCAATATGGCTCTACCCCAATATATTCTCCAAACATCAGCTCCATAGATTTGCACAAAATTCAATTGTGATTATGGCTGTGGTTACCAAGTTTGAAACACTTTAATGCCTTTTCAATGCTTCACATATATACCCTAAAAATCTGCTTATGCATCCTTCCTATATTTTTCTTCGTGATTCATCTACTCTGATCTTCTTACCAGTGATCAGCTATACTGTGCTACTACCTGAAAATGCCCTCGCTCTGCCTGAAATGCACAGCTTCCCCTATGCCTTTCCACATTACCTCCTGAGTATACATTAACAGGTCATTTCATTTGCCACTTCCTCAGTAACCTATGGCATAGGCCAGACCTCAGGGTTGTATACTAGTTACTTTCTTTCTTGGCAGTTTGTCTCATTTATAATTGTATTGCAATTTCCTGCTGGTTTCCCATGTAGACTCCAAATTCCGAGAATATACTGACCGTACTTTTTTTTGTTTTTTGTACCAGGGACTGAACTCAGGGGCACTCGAACACTGAGCCACATCCCGGGCCCTATTTCGTGTTTTATGTAGAGACAGGGTCTCACTGAGTTGCTCAGCAGCTCACCATTGCTGAGGCTGGCTTTGAACTCTTGACTCTTCTGTCTCAGCCTCCCAAAGTGCTGGGATTCCAGGCTTGCACCACTGCGCCGGGCCCCTGATAGTACTTTTGATTGGGCTGACCACAATGCCTGACATATTAAACACTCAACATTTATTCATTTGGCATCATTTTGAATTATTAAATAATTTGTGCATGGTGTCTTAGTCCATTTGGGTTGCTAAATCATAATGCAAAAGATGGGATGTTTTATAAACAACAGAAATTTATTTCCACAGTTCTATAAGCTAAGAAGTGTAAGATGAAAGTTTCTGGTGATTCAGTGTCTGATAAGGTTCCAGTTCCTGGTGCTCACATGGCAAGTAGGGTAAGGTAGCTCTCTGTGATCTCTTTTATAATAAGGGCATTCATACCATTGATGAGAGTTCTACTCTCATGACCTATTCACTTCCCAAAGGCCCTCCATCTCTAAATACAATCATATAGGGGATTATGTTTCAGCATAAGAATTTGAGGGGTGGGCGGATATGTTCAGTCTATTCCAAGAAAGGATCTAAGAGTCTTCCAGTTCATGCCTTTGTTTTACTGATAAGAGAATCAAAATCCAGAGAAGTAAAGAGATTTGTCAGAAAGTCAGATCTGGGCCTCTAAGTCCAATGATGTTTCTTTAGTTCTTTTACTTTAAATCCTTAAACTTCTTATGTGTTATAGGAGAGCTATTTTTTGCTAACAAATTCTTACCACTGTTTTTGCCTTTCTGTTCCATTTAGCTAAAAATATGAAAATTAGGAATGTGGGCCTCAATTAGTTTTAAATGTAAAAAAATTTTCTTGATTCCTGTGTTAAAGATTGACCTAGCATATTTTAAATGAAATAAATAGGAATTATTTGTTTTTAATTTTTACCAACAGAGCATTGATTTTTAGATATTACATTACTGAGTGTTTTAAACATGATCTAAATAAGAAAAGTGAACATTATATTACTTCAGAGATAACTGAGTACCTTGGACAGCAGCTAGGATTCCTCTCTCCTTCAGTTTTTGGATAGAATGACTAATTTCCTTAGCATCTCCATTTATATGTACATGAAGAATTGGAAAGGTTCACATCTTTCCAATCAGAAGAGCTATGGATCACTGACTTTGAAGGGAAAGTCAGGTACTCAACCTCTCTTTCTGCTCTGTCAGGGGAAGGAAAGCCTTTCAATTCAATCTCGAGTTATCTGGATGCTCTTTTCTGCAGCATGTTAATTGCCTGTTTCCAAGGACACTGGTTTAGAAAAAAAATAAGAATGACTGCTCTCGCTGCTGACAATCCACACATTATCACCTTAAGCTTAACCTAATTAGACTGAATCACTAGTCAGAAGTTTTGACCTTCAGAGAGAACATTGTTACTGTCTTCAACCGACCATGCATATTTTCCACCAAATATTAGACCTGAGGAAAAAGAAGCAAAGGGCTCATATAGAGAATGTGACTTGTGAGTATCTTAATTGTACTTATTTGTCCAAATAGAGAAAACCATCCTCATGTTTATACTAGTATATTAATATTAATGGACATTTTTCTGTTTTTTAAATTTGCATTGTGATCTCCTAAATTTTGTTAAGTAAAACCAACCAATCTTTTTTAAAAATAAAATTGAGGGCTGGGGTTATGGCGCAGTGGTAGTGTGCTTGCCTAGCATGCATGAGGCACTGGGTTCGATCCTCAGCACCACATAAAAATAAAATAAAAATATTCTGTCCACCTACAACTGAAAAAATAAATAAATATTTAAAAAAAATAAAATAAAATTGAGCTGTGAAAAGAAGAAAACACATTGTCTCAAATGTTGCAATGCTACAGAAAGGCAGAGGAATGTTGAAGCTATTTTGTATCATGCCCCAAATAAGTGGGGTCTAACTGGAATGGAGAAAATGTTAGCTTTTTTCCAGGACAGCAGGTATCTTGTAGTTGAGAGTACTACATCAGATGTAGGGCAAGCCATGACAGGTTCTTGGGAATAGGCTATGAAACAGACTGAATTTGGCAGTCTCCTTTGAATTAAAAACAACTTCCTCACATTGAGAATGGAACCTGAACCCCCCACTTGACAGGCTGGCAGGAAGCTGAGAGTGAAGTTTTCCCCTCTCCTCATCCCTGTGTAGCAGAAGCTAACTACCTCTACATATGCACACTTCCTTCCTTTTGTCTCACTTCCCTGCCTCTTCTTCAAAATCTCTACTCACCTTCAGAGATTTAGAAGATAGGAATTTTGAAACAGTAAATTTCTTCTATCTTCCTTCAAAGTTGGCTTTTAGATACAACCTAAATGGATTATTAATAACCACTTGGACTCCAAAGATTTCTGGAGCATTGAACAGTTCAGCCTAGCATCTTCTTGCCCAAGCTGGTATTTGAGCTGCCTGGCAACAGCTTCTTGACAGTTGAGGAGTACAGTTCAGGTAATTTCTAAAGACTAGGAACATTTTGGGAGGAAAACTCCTCCTGGAATGCCCAGAATAAAAAATTCATCTCCAGTATGATGATGAATTCAAACTTGTCAGCTCTTCTTCCTCCTACTGACCCACATTGCCCTCTCTCCTTTCTTCTAGGATTCTCAGTAGTGTACAGCATCTTGTACACAGCATAGAATAAATGACATTTCATCACTGTGACTATTGTGTCCATCAATGCCTACATTTTTAAAAGCATAGTCCTACTTAACCTGCCTTAGAATTGTTGGAAGACAGACAAATGGAAATGGTGGGAACCTGAGGTTAAAAGAATAATTCTACAAAATGGGCCCACTGCACTGACCCCTCACATGCTTCTTTTCCAAGAAGCAATTTACCTGCAGCTCTGCCTGGCCTCAGTGGACAAGATATGTCACATTTCTCAGCAAACTACCTGTTCACTGCAGAAAAGGTGCACGCCCAAAATAATGTTGAGAAAAGGAACCCGAGTTACCCTGAAGGAGCAGATGTTTGTGACCAGATCCTGAAAATCTGGGAGATAAGGATAGTTACTCCTAACCATAAAATCTTTTAAGAATCCAATTAGAACCAATCAGCATGGGTCAAGGTGACCTGGAGTTGCTATGACAGTGGGGATTTGAAAGTCTGATGTCATCTTGCTGTCAGTCAAAAGTCAAGAGGTGGACATGGGCAGTATGTTTTGGAAATTTCTCTGGGATCCCCAATAAAACTAGAGTGCAGGAGAGGCACATTGTCCCTCTTCAATAAACTCATTCCTGTTACCATCCCTTTAATAAACTCATTTCTGTTACTTCGAGAGACATTTCTGCCTTGATCATAAGAGTAGCTGTTTGAGAAGGGGTCTTCGCACTGTTTCAATTTCTTAGAAAACCCCAGCTCCATAAGAGAATTACCTAAAGTGTTTATTAGAAGTATAGATTCCTGGGTTCCAATCCAGATTTAATAAATTAGAATCTCACTGGACAAGGCTCAAAAGTGTATTTTTGCAAATATTGTGATTTAAACTAAATTGAGAAGCACTATTGCATATGGTAGGCATTTTGTAAATTTGTTTTATGTAATCCTTACAATAGAATCTCTTTTATAGAAAAGAAATTGGGCTGTAATAGTTCTTATGAGGATATTATTATTCCACTACAGTTCTGCTTGACTTCAAACTCTGTCCTTTCAGTTATTTGAAGCAGTGGGGTATGAAAAAAAAATCTGTGCTCCTGGGAATTGCTACCCTGGGAGGGTCTTGCTCATTGCTTCAGATCAGCCACAGGAGAAAAGGAAAGAAATTAGCAACATGGAGACTGCCCACTACATTGGGACTGAGGAAGACAATAATTTAGTGCTCATCAAGGAAGAAAATAATAGCTGGCTCTCTCAATCCCCAACATTTATATGGTAAGCCTTACTTCAAAGTCACCCTGGAAAATTACATGACATTTTTATCACAGTCATTTTCAGACTGGGTCATTATCTTTAACCAAACATTTGTGCCACATTTTGAACAGACACATATATCAGGCAGGCAGTAGATTGTGCTAGCAAATTCAAGGGGAGACGTTTCCACAATCTTTTCAGGGTTGTCAATCATGAGATGATGGTGATAAGGGAATGAGGGAAAGAAATGTCAGGAAAAAGTGTAACCAAATGACAAGCCCAGTTATCAACCCAAGGGACTGAGACTGGTGACTGGGATTTCAGCTAAATGTGCTATTCTTCTTGGTATAAATGACTAGCACTTAAGAGATAATTCTAAAAAAATTCTGTCCCAGACTGGAACCCCAGGTCTTCCATATATTAGTTATATAAACTTGAGCAATTCACTTAACCACTTGGGAAACCAGTTGTTTAATGGAGACCAGAGATTATTTAACTTCTTTGTACAGGGTATAAGTTCTACTCACAGAATTTCTTTTTAATTATATAAATTGTTGATTTATTAATTTCTAGATGTCAACTATTTGACCTGGACCTTTGTCCTTCCTGAGCTGACCTCCACCAACCTGTATAAATATCTAACAGTTCCAGGATCTATTTGCAAATCTAGACTATATTGTCACATTTATCAGAAGGTTTAAAGCAGAAGGCATTTTATTTAGAACCAGAAGGTCTATGTCCCAAACCTGGATGCTTGAATACATTGCTCTCTCTGTGACTTTAGACAGGATCTATTGTCCCACTGAATCTTAGTTTGCTCAATGTAAATTAAAGCTAACACTATTTAATTCCAGAGTTATTATACATAAATAATGAGATACTATAAAATTGTTTCCAAGCATAGCATCTGAAGTACATTCTATAAACAGGTTATCCCCTGAGTATAGATTGGGCAGTTCTGCTCTTTTGAAATAAGAACTAAGTTACTCTCTATAAGTGAAAACATTTTACTTCTATTAAATTGGATGAAAACAAACCTCCTCTTTTTATCTGCCTAGTCTGTCTTAGAAGAGATTTGCAGATATACTGGCTTCAATCCTTTTAAACTTTTTTTTTCTTCCCTCGTGGATATTGCTGCAACATATTGCAAAGTGTTGACATTGTACAAATGACTCCAAGGTAGTAATTTATGGTGTGCTGGGCACAATTTATTTTTAGATGCCCAATGAAGCAAAGTGTCAACAGTTTATCAATATCAGACAAAAGGATATAGATCAAGCTTTTAGGAAATACAGCTGTGCATTCTTAAGGTGGACTTGGGTATGTATAAAGAGTTTCAAGAGGAGAGAGGAACCCCCTCCTGACTTAAAGGCAAAAGCTAAAGGAATCTCTGTGACTAAAGATTTTGCTACAATGTTTCATACTCATGTTATATCATTCATTGAATATTTATTGATGCCTACATGGACTTGGGCACAAGTCCTAGTATTAAAGCCTTGATTATAGCATAGAATATAGGATGATTCAAATTCCAAGTAACTCATACTTTAGTGAATCCTACAGACCTGTAAGCTGGTAATGATTTCAGCACTGAATGTTAAATAGAGGACAATATTAGAAAAAGCAGATGAAGAAGTGCAGTCACATGGTGGTGCTGTTATTTGTTCTAGAAATACGAAGATGGGCATATTAATGGTGCTCACTAGTTGGGCATGGTGGTAGTCTGTACTCCCCATGGCTTAGGAGGCTGAGGTAGGAGGATCATAGGTTCAAATCCAGCTTTAGTAACTTAGTTAGGCCCTAAACAACTTAATGAGACCCTGTCTCAAACTAAAAAATAAAAAGGGCTGGGGAGGAATGTGGCTCAGTGGTTGAGTTTCCCTGGGTTCAAACCCTGATACCAAAAAAAAAAAAAAAAAAAAAAAATGGTGCTCTCTGATGCTACAGAGCTTACTATTGGAGGTGAGGTTGGGAATCAAATATGAAAACATGCAATTAAGTGACAGGATTTTAAATTGCTTAGAGTGTGTGAAAAAATCGCATGGGTTAAAATGATAAAGTATTTTATATTGGGTAGTCATTGGAGGCTTCATTGAAAAGACAACAATCAGAAGAAGCTAAAGAGAGAAGAGTCTTCTATTCAATCTTCATGAAGATTCAAAAGTAACATTGTCTTTTTTTTTCTATGAGACTTTTATTGATGAAGCTCAAAATATAATAATAATAACAATAATTGAGTACAGCTTGAGTAACATTGTCTTTATTCACTCATTCTTGTCAAACAGATGAATAGACATTCTTTTCCCTTTTCCCAAATAGAAAGGCCATAGTATGCAATTCTGGGTCAAAGCAGCCAGGAATAAGGATAAGGAATCCCAGCTTAATTAAAATGTCCATCTATACTCAACAGCTAGTTTCATTGACATTTGTGAAAACAGATATTTGTTGTTAATCAAAGCCAATTGATTTTCCAAAAATATTTATGGAGACTTAACAATTCAGTTATGTGTGTCGTGTGGTTATTAAGGTCTCAATAAATCTGGTTTGTTTTTTCCAAATCAATGTGAATTTAATTAAAATGGAAAAAAATAACTATCTGGTTTGCTTCAAATTCTTATTTTATACAATTAATAGGATCCTATTAAGAACCCGATTTAGTGACTATAGGACAGTGAGGATTTAGTGTCCATTAAAGCACCAGAGCAGCAGGAGGGGAGACTGGGAGAGAATCATCTAGATGTCTGTTGAAGTGACTGCCAAACAGCAGTGGGAGTGAAACTAAAATATTGAAAGATTTTAACAGACCTTAAATTACAATTACTCAGGACACAGCATCCCAATGCATGTAGGCCCCATGAATGGTAGATCCTGTTGACTTAATTCCAGTCCTTGCTTTATTACTGTCCCAATGACTACAGAGGTTGTACTAACTTGGATATTGCCAATTCCTCTTCACCTGGCACCTGTGCATGTGACTTGGAAATAGGGTCTTTGTATCTGTAATCAAGTAAAGGTGAGGTTATACTAGAGTATGGTAAGCCCTAATCCAATGACTAGTATCCTCATAAGAAAAGAAAACTGGAGACAGACGCACAGCAGGGAAGGCCATGCAAAGATGCAAAGATGGAGATAGAGACTGGAGTGACGTATCTACAATCCAAGTAATGACATGATTCCTGACAGCAAACATAATCTGGGAAGAGGCAAGAAAGGATTATTCCTCAGAGACTTCAGAGAGAAGATGGTCCTACAAACAACATGATTTTGGACTCCTCGCCTCCAGAACTGTGAGAAAATATATTTCTATTATTTCAAACCATGCAATGTGTACTACTTTGTTACAGCAGACCTAGGAAAACAATATAGATCCCTTGGAAAAGTGTTACATACTTTAGTATATACGTATATACAGATATATATAATATGTTATATACTTTATGTTATACTTTATTATATATCTTGGCAACTCCAATCATAGAGGGAGAATATAAGAAATATAAACCCCTGAGCTCCTCATTGTTGAGAGTCTAGAAGACATTTACCCTCAAATCTTTTAACTCTGTCTGTAGCATAGCTACCTTTCAAAGTCAGTTTTGTTCCAGCTTTTTCCATGAAGCATTCCTTATGTTCATTCAGAAGAGACTTCTTTCCATGAATTGCTAGTTTATGCTGTATTTTTCTTCCAAATGACAAATCTTTATTGATATTGTAATTTAGTCATGCTATCCCTATTTGGATAATATGTGCTAAGGATTTCTTTGGGGCCTTCATAAGTTTTTGCAACAAGTTTACCTGACATGAGCTGTCTATTGTGTGTCATGTACTGTGCTAGCAATAGACGGTACCAGGATAAATTTAAAAAGCCATTTATTATGGTTGATGTATGATTTTTCCCTCTGAGTGCATATCCCCAAAGTGTTATGTTAATGGTACTAAAAGGAAAGAAACTCAATCTTACTATGTTGTTTAGAGTTGGAACCTCTGAGGAAGTGAAGAAATTTGGTCATTAGTGTGGAGCTTTCATGATTGAGTCCTGGTGACTCTGTAAGGACAGGAGGAGAGATCATACAGATGCAAAAATACACACATACCCACCATGACGTGATAGTCAAGGGAAGCCCCAACCAAATCCTACACCATGCTGTTTGTATTTCCAGTCTCCCAACCTGCAAGATAAATAAACTCTTTTGTTGATAAAATAGCCTGCCTCAGGTATTTCATTGCATTAATGAAGAGCTTACTAATAAACCACTCAAAGGTTGTGGGTTTATATTCTCAGGCTACCCGCAAGCCACAATTATCATGCACATAGATACCATGCACATAGTTACCAATTACTATTTTTGCTTTAGCACACAAATCTTACTGCTTTCCTATGGATAAAGAGATGTGGCACAGAGCAAAAAGACGAAGATCAAAAGCTGGCTCAACCATATCCCATTTTGTGGCAGAGAGCATGTTTCCAAAAAGGAGGCTGCGAAATCTATATTGTGGAGCTGATGTGAAAATTGATTGAGAAAACAACTTTAATGCAATTTAATGAATGTCAGTTGCCATTCCAAAGCTTTCACAGGCAACCCAGTCTTTCCTCCATCATGGAATGGTTTTTTCCTCTTTTAACTGTTCTTGCAGAAGGCAGAGAGGAAAAAATATTCTTAGGATATCAATGATTCTATCTGAACCTGATCCAGCAACATAACTTTCTGATATGAACATCCAAGAAAGCTGATATCAGATACTGACTTTAAAAAATAAGTAGATAAGACAGGTGAAAGGGAAAAATGATCTTTTAAGTAAAGCCTGCTGGAGTCACTAGAGTGGGTCATAGCAAAGCATTTAACTTCCAGTTGTTCTTAAATGCATTGATTTTCCTCACTCTGGAGCCCCTATGCCAGGTCCACTGGGCAGCTGACCTCCAATGCCCTGGCAGCATAGCCTCTTCTGCAGTTTAATAACTGTCAATTTCTCATATTTGGTTCAAAGTATGAGCTTTGGGAATAGAGAATGAACACTGAAACATTTTCAAACTTTCCTACTTAATAACCTTGCAGTGCCTCTTCAGTTAGCTCATATGCACAGGAATTGGTGAAGGAAGAGCAAATAGTTTCATAAATACACAAGTGGGTCAAATAAGTGTGAGAAATGTGGCATTGCATCTAGTTCAGCTTCACAATGGAGGAAAATGCTTCTAGTCTACCCACGCCCTTTTACACAAATACATTCAATTTATGAGTCTCCCCAAGGCCCTGCTTTTCCTCTTTGTAGTTCATGAGTCAGTCCTCTGTACCCCAGTTCATATTTGCAACTTCTATTGGGAGTAGATGGAAAATATTTGAAAATAAATGTGTCTATACACATTTTCCCCATTATTATTTCCTAAAAATGCAGTATAACAACTATATACATGGCACTTACATTGCATTAGATATTGTAAGTAATCTAGAGATTATTTAAAGTACATGAGAAAATGCAAATAGGTTATATGCAAAGACTACACCATTTTGTATCAGGGATTTGAGCATTCACAAAGTCGGGGATGAATAGGAGGTCTGCTAACCAATTTCCAATGGATACAAAGGAATGGCTGTACTAGTTTTATATTTTAT
>PVHX01025623.1:0-22069 GCA_004024805.1 Geosciurus inauris | reverse complement strand
GTCTGTCTGTGTCTACCCCCATGATGCAGACATCCCTGTTTGGGTCCCTGACAGATGTGTCAGAGAAGTTATAATCTAAGAATCTGTCCAGGAGCCTCTTCCCTCCTGGGAAGCCTTTCTTTGTGTTTTACAGAATCTGATGACGCTGGTGAAGAACAGTTGCTCTGATCGGACTGCTCGTTCCCTGCCTCCTGCTCCCTGGGTGGCAGCGGCGGCTGCGAACGCTGAGCCGAGCCGGCCAGATGCAATGCAGGCGGCAGCGAGCGCTGAGCTTGTCACAGCGGGAGCTCGCACGCTCCCCTCCCCGCCTGCCCTGTTGCTGGCAGTGTGAGAGCTGCTGCTGCTGCTGTGGGAATTGCGCTAGCCCAGTCTGCTGCGACGGCTGTGAAGGTGGAGAAGTTAGCACGCCCTACTGCTGATGCAACAGGCCATCAACAATCATTTTCAAAAAACTTGTTTAGTGCTTTGTTTCAGTTAAATCAGTACCCTGAAATCGGCTATATTTAAACTTTACTTTTCAATTGTTAGCCCAATTTGAGACTAGGGTTGATTTAATGGATTCTGGTGCAGTGCTTTGCAAAATTTGGAACAATGTTACATGAGTGGGCTGGGTCAATAGTCTTGATTGTACTCCTGTTGGTTGCCATAGTACTGTTGCGATGGTGGTCTTGCAAAATTGTAAGATCAATTCAAAATCAATCAGGCCATGATAGCTCTTTAAAAACGACCTCTCTGCCCAAATCTAGCTGGGCTTGGCGCAATCCTAGGAAAGCCAATGACGGGTAAGATGGGGCGTGGTCACAAGCAACCTAAGACAGGAAGCATACCATGAAGTATGCTCTCCCATGACAGGTAAGCTGTGTTCCAGAGTTCCCACGACCTAAGGCAGGCTCTAGGAAAAAAGAGGGGGAATTGTGAGAGAGAGCTGGCCTGGGCGCATCCACAGTACATAATATGCAACAAATATCAGGTTTGTCAATCATATGGCTTTGGCCATTGTTCCATCTTGTAACACGTTCCACATTCCTGTGAGTAGCCACAGGATGCTAATAGCATAGTCACCGGATGCTAATAGAATAGTCACACCCTATGTACCCCATAGCGCTTGGAGGACAAAGGGCCTCTTAGCATATATAAAGAGGGACCTGAGCTCAATAAAGAAAGTCTCTTGCCTTGCTCTGTGTGTGTGTGTGTGTGAGTGATTTTTCATCCATGGCTCCCTCGCCTGACTCGGTTTCCCTTTGTGCTGGCGCGGGCGCTGGCACTGACCCTTAAAATTAGGGATCAAAGTCTCAGGGCAGGAATAAAATAGGGATTTAGATGCTTATAATCTCAGTAGCTTGGGAGGCTGAGGAAAAAGGGTCGTGAGTTCAAAGCCAGCCTCAGCAAAAGTGAGGTGGTAAGCAACTCAGTGAGACTTTGCCTAAATAAAATACAAAATAGGGCTTGGAATGTGGCTCAGTGGTCAAGTGCCCCTGAATTCAATTCCTAGTAGAAAGGAATAAAGGAAGACAGAAAGGAAGAAAGAAAGAAACACACAGGGATTTAGGATAAGAAATACACAGTTTTAAGGGGAATTCCCTCAAGCCATTAATCATAGCCCTAGCTTCATGTATGTCTGTATATATGATGTGATTCTACATCACGTACAACCAGGGAAATGAAAAGTTGTGCTCCATCTGTGTGCAATGAATCAAAATGCATTCTGATATCATGTATACCTAAGTAGAATAATTAATTAATTAATTAATACGTATAAAGTTAAAAAAATAAAGTGCAGAATCAAGCCATTGAGATGCAGAAAATGTAGTTGCAAACCTTAGCCCACATCCTTTTCCCCTACCATTGTAAATTGAGGAAAATATACAAGCACGGGAAAACTGGCATGAAATTGCACAGTTCCTCTCTGGATCCACTTCTAGTCTGGTCCCTGATATAGCCCTTCTATAAATACTGGACCCTCATCCTAAGTCAGGGATTATTCTCACTCTCTAGGCAGCCTGAATTCTTCTTTAAATGTATATCTAACTTCTTAAATAAACCTCTATGTCTTAAAAAATTATAATGATCCCAAAATAATATATCTTATATTTTAATATTTAATACATATAATTAGGAACTAACTTTCCAGGCTGCATTATTGAAGATTAAATATTGGTAGAATGAGGAAAGATGAATTTAAAGTATATAAAATTAGTCCTATTCAGAGGAGAAGACTCAGAAAGTACTAATTTTTCTTTGATTAACTAATTAGAAAATACAGAAAAAGGAATGATTTTGGTAAGTTTAAGCAAAATATTTGGTAGAATTTAATAAAGATAAGTACCTTGCAAAATGTGAGGGAGGATGAAAATAAACAAAAGGAAAAAGAAAAGAAAAGAAATGGATAAATGTGCAAGAAATAAAAAGCACTATAAATGTTGACAAAATTCTGGTCTTATATATAAATCATAAATGATTACAAATATAAAGGGTTTTAAACTTCTCATAAAAATAAATGCTTTAACTAGAAAATCTTGAAGCTTTTGACAAATTCCTAGAAATATATGACCTACACAAATTGAACTAGGAGTATATAAAAAACTTCAAGTAATGAAATTGAAGAAGCCATCAAAATCCTACAAACAAAAAAGCTCAGGACTAGATGGATTTTCAGCTTAGTTCTACAAGACCTTCAAAGAAGAACTAATTCTGATTCTACTCAAATTATTCCATTAAGTAGAAAGTAAGGAATCCTTTCAAACTCGTTCTTTGAAGCCAGTATCACCCTGATACCAAAAATAGACAAAGGCACATCAACTGAAGGAAAACTACAGACAAATATCATTGATGAACATAGATGCAAATTTTTTTAATAAAATTCTAGCAAATAACATACAAAAACATATTAAAAAGATAGTGCACCATGATCAAGTGGGTTTTATTCCATGGATGCAAGTTTGGTTCAACATACAGAAATCAATAAATGTAATTCACCACAGAAATAGACTTAAAAATCACATTATAATCTCAATACATGCAGAAGAAGCATTTGACAAAAATATAGCATCCCTTAATGCTTAAAACACTAGAAAAACTAGTAATCGAAGCAACCAAACTCAACATGGTAAAGGCTATATATGAAAAAAATAAACAAGACTAATATTATTCTCAATGGAGAAAAACTGAAAACATCCCATCTAAAAACAGGAACAAGACAAGGATGCTCACTTTCACTACTCCTAATCAACATCAACTTTGAAAATCTAGCCAGAGCAATTAGGCAAGAGAAGGAAATTAAAGTGATACAAAAAGGAAAAAAAAAAACTTCAAACTCTCTGTTTGCCAATGACATGATATAATATTTAGAATACCCCAAAAAATCCACCAAAAAGCTTGTAGAAATCATAAATGAATTCAGCAATGTAGAAGGATATAAAATCATGGGGCATAAATCAATTGTGTTCCTATAATCAATGATGAATCTGCCAAAAAATAAATTAGAAAAAACTATCCCATTAACAAGAGCCTCAAAAATAAAATAATTGGGGCTCAATCTAAAATGAGGTGAAGGACCTCTGTAATGAAAACTATAGAACATTAAGGAAAGAATTTGAAGATCTTAGAAGGCAGAAAGAGCTCCCATGTTCTTGGATATGCAGAATTAATATTGTCAAAATGGCCATACCACCAAAAGTGCTATACAGATTCAATGCAATTCCTATCAAATTGTCATTGATGTTCCTCACATAAAAAGAAAAAACAGTCATAAAATTTATTTGAAAAAATAAGAAGCCCAGAAATCCTTAGCAAGAAAAGTGAAACAGAAGGCATAACAATACAAAACATTAAAATATACTACAGAGCTATAGTAACAAAAGCAGCATGGTAATGGCATCAAAACAGGCCTGAAGACCAAAGAAATAAAATAGAGTACATAGAAACAAACACACATAAACACAGTTATCTCATAATTGACAAAGGTGCTAAAAACATACATTGGAGAAAAGACAGCCTTTTTAACAAATGGTACTGGGAAAACTGAAAGTCCACATGTAGTAGAATGAAATTTATTTTCTATCTCTCATCCTGCACTAAAGTCAACTCAAAGTGAACCAAAGACCTAGAAACCTTGCAACTGCTAGAAGAAAATGTAGGCCCAACACTCCAACATATCAGCTCAGGAACTACCTTCCTTAACAAGACTCCTAAAGTGCAAGAAGTAAATAAAAAGCAATTAAATGGGATGACATCAAATTAAAAAGCTTCTGCATAGCAACAGAAACAACTAGGAATGAGACAAGAGAACCAACACAATGGGAGAAAATTTTTGTTAGCTAATATTTTACAAAATATTAATATCAATAACATAAATTACTCAAAAACTTTACACCAAAAAATCAAATAACCCAATTCATAAATAGGCAAATGTATTTAAAAGTTACTTCTAAAGAACTACAAATGGCCAACAAAAATATGAAAAGTTGTGCAACATCATTAGCAATTAGGGAAATGCAAATCAAAACTACACTGAGATTTTATCTCACAACAGTCAGAATGGTAGTCATCAAGAATACAAATAATAAATGCTGGGAGGATGTAGAGGAAAAGAACAGTTTTACAGTGTTGGTGGGATTATAAATTAGTACAACCACTATGAAAAACAATATGGAGATTCTTCAGAAGATTAGGTATGGAACCATCATATCACCCAGATGTACCACTCCTTGGTATTAATATCTGAAGAATTAACATCATCACATTTTTGATACATTTATACCCATATTTATAGCAACACAACTCACAATAGCCAAGATTGGAAACAACCTAGTAGTATACCAATAGAAAAATGTATTAAAATGTGGTAAATATGCTCAATGGAGTTTTATTCATTCATAAAAATAATGAAATTATGTCATTTTCAAGAAAATGGATAAACTTAGAGACCATTCTATCAAGTGTAATAAGCCAAACTCATAAGGTCAAGGGTTGTACATTTTCTGTCATATGTGGAAGCTAAGGAGAACAAAGGAAAATACAGGTTGGGACAGATCAAATTAAAATCAAAGATTAGTAGAGGAAAGGGACCAAAGGATTGAAGATGGGGAGGGAAGGGGAAAGTTCAGGGGAGTGATATTAGTCAAATTATATTGTTAGATTGTATACTGTGTTTATTCATGAATATGTAATAAAACAAATCCCATTAGTATGTACAACTATAATGTACCAATAAAGTGTGAGGAAAAAGTTGAAATGAAATGTATTTTATTATAAAAGAGAAATATAAAATCAAAAAGGAGCAACCTTGCAAATCAAAATTTATAATCTTAAGTTACTTGAGTAAAGATAGACTACTTTAAAATGCATCCAGATAACTGGATAGGCATATGAAAAAATACAAAATTGAATCCTTTCTTTTATTAGAAAACAGGATAAATTAAAAATTTACCTGAGATTTAAAATTTTAGGAAACATACACTATAGAAAAATAACAGATCAATTCTTCTATAACCCTGGCATGGAAAAAATTCCTACTTATAATTTAGGATAAAGAAATATGAATTAAATTATTAATGTATTTATTAAATTATATAAAAATGTAAAAGAAATTTTATCTATCATAAATACTACAAAAAATGTAAAAAGACAAGTAATAGCTTTGGGAAAATATTTAAAATTCATATCACAGTCAAAAAGTTATTATCCCTAATTTGAAAAAGTGTGCCAAAATGGAGAAGATGAAGAATTTTTTGAAGCATCACATTGAGACATGAACAAATGTGTCACAGAAAAAAATACAAGTCGTCTTCTGACATATAAACAAAAGTTTAATGAAACATGGGTTAAGTCTAGTGAAGAATTGCACACTAAAACTTCATGGTACTATTCCTGACCTATTAAACTGTCAAATGGTTAAAATTTTTATGCATTTTCTTTTCCAACTGTGAAGGTAGAGGTATTCTCAGAAATTGCTATAGTGTTATATATATATAACATACACACACACACATATATATATATATATATATACATATATATATCCTATGAATAGTAATAAGGTATTATGTAGAAAAATCACACATACATTTACCATTCAGCTTAGACATCTTATGATTAGGACTCTACATTAAGTATATAATAGGAAAATATGGAAGAACAACAATTGGGCAAGGCAACTTTTTGTAGCAGTATTATTAATAGAAAAAATAGTAACAAAGCAAAGATCAATCACAAATATTGAAGAAAATATAATAATATGAACAAGAATATACACCTTATATGGAGTTAAATATGTAATTGTAAAATGAAAACTAAAAAAAGCAGGAAGAACTATGAATAGTACATGCATAATATGTGTTGTTGTTTGAAAACATAAGTATCCTCCAAAGCCTCATGTGTTGAAAGTTTAATCCCTAATGGACTGAATTTTGGGGATGTAGTAGAACCCTTAGGAAATGGAACCTAGTGGTAGGAGGTTAGGTTATTGCAGTCATGCTCTTCAAGATATATTGAAAGTTGGTCCCCTTCCTCTCTCTCTTTACTTCCAATCTTCCATGAATTGAGTAGCTTGACTCCATCAAGCACCGCACCGTGATATTCTATCTCACCTGAGGCCCCCAAGCAGTGGACCTAACTCACCATGACCTAAAACCTCTGAAGCTGTGAGCCAAAATAAAACATTCTTCTTTATAGGTTGATTATATCATATGTTTTGACACAGAAATAAAAAGGTAACAGTATGCACATATTTATGTAAGAAAGAATATATCCATGTATGTATACTAAGTCAAATACAGTCTACTGTCATCCATTGCTAAAAAGAACAAATTATGAAATCATGACTTTCAAATACAAAAATGAGAAATAATATATAAGCCAGGAGACGTGAAGCATGCCTATAATCCCAGCAGCTCCTGAGGCTGAGACAGAAGGATTGTGAATTCAAAGCCAGCTTCAGGAACTTAGCAATGCTCTAAGCAACTAGCAAGACCCTGTCTCTAAATAAAATATTAAAAAAGGGCTGGGGATGTGGCTCAGTGTTTAAGTGCCCCTAGGTTCAATCCCTGGTACCAAAAGAAAATAAGAAAGAAAGAATATATAATTTCTCCATTAAATAATGTAACCATATATGTATAAAATTATGTTGATATATTCTCTAAAATGCAAGCATAAAACATACAATTTGTTACTTTTTCCAGTTTTATTGAGATATACTTGACAAAAATGTATTGAATATATACCATATGGTGATTTAATATCTGCATATATTTTAAATAATTACCATGATCAAACTAATGAATATACCCCTCACCTCACATACTTAGCTTTTTCTGTGTGTGTTGAGAATATTTACGATCTTATCTCAGTAAATTTCAAATATATAAAACATATCAACCATGCTCAATGTTACATATTAAATTTCCATAACATATTACTCTTTCATGTCTGAGACCTTGTACACTATTACAAACATCATATTATTTCTTCCACCTTTCAGCCTCCGGTAAACTTTCTACTCTCTGCTTCTATGAGTTCAAATATTTTAGATTCCAAATATAAATGAAATCATGTCATATTTGCCTTTCTCTGCTTGGTTTATTTAATTTACCATAGAGTCCTCCAGTTTAATCCATCTTGTCACAAATGATGGGTTTTCCTTATTTTTTAATATTTTTTTACTTATAGATGAACACAATACCTTTATTTATTTTATGTGGTGCTGAGGATCGAACCCAGTGTCTCACACATGCGAGGCAAGTGCTGAGCCACAAACCCAACCCCAGTTTTCCTTATTTTTAAGGATGAATAATATTCCATTATATTAAAAAACATTTTCTTTTTCCATTCATCCATCAATTCATGGACACTTAGAATGACTCTATATCTTAGTTAAAATGAACAATGCTGCAATGAGCACGTAAGAATCAACACACTGATTTCATTTCCTTTGGTTATACAACAAGTAGTGTTATTGCTGGGTCACATTTTAGTCCCAATTTTGCTTTTCTAATGAAACCTCCATGCTGTTTTACATAATGACTTTTCCAACTTATTATCCCAATAACACTTTACTAGGGCTTCCATTTCAAAAATACTCGCTCAAACATCCCTTTAATTTTCTTTGATAATAGCCACCTCCAGAGGTGTGGAATGATATCTCATTAAGTTTTTGAATTACATTTTCTCAAAGATTTATTATGTTAGGTGTTTTTAATATACATTTTTATCATTTTTGTGTTTTCTTCTGAGAAAAAACATTTAGGTTTTTTGACCACTATTTAAATTTTTTTAGATGTAAATGGGCACAATATCTTTATTTATTTACTTATTTTTATGTGGTGCTTATAATCAAACCCAGAGCCTCACATGTGCAAGGCAAATGCCACAGAGCTACAAACCCAGCCCTTTTTGGCCACTTTTTAATCCGGTTACTTATTTTCTTTTTGAGTTATTTGGGTTTTGTATGTATGGGAATATAAGCCTCTTTTCATATTGCTTGATTTACAAATAATTTTCCCTTGCCATAGGTTCATTCTTCACTCTTGATTTTTTTCCATTCATATACAAAAGCTTTTTAGTATGATGCAATCCCATTTGTCTATTTTTGCTTTTGTTTCCTCTGTTTTTAGTAAAAATCATTGCCAAGACATATGTCAACCTTTTCTCCTATGTCATATTCTAATACTTTTACTTTCTGAGGTCTCACACTTTAGTCTTTAATCAATTTCATGTTGCTTTCTTAATTTCATTTGTCTAAATGTTGATAGCCAGTTTTCCCAATTCTACGTATTGAAGAGATTGACATTATGTGGGTCCTGTCCATTTGGTTAAAGATCATTTGAACATACATGCATGGGTTAATTTATGAGTTCTCTATTTCCATGGGCCTATATATGTATTTTTATGCTATTACTCTGACCTTTTGATTATTGTAAATGAGAATTTGATTTTGATATCTAATAATGTAATACCTCCATATATATTATTTGACCTAAAGAATGCTTTAGTTTTTCCAGGGTCTTTTGTGTGTCAGTATAAACTCTAGGTTTGTTTTCTCTGCGTGAAAAATGCCATTGGATATCCTTTGCCATTATTGGTTTGTTGGGTATAATATTTAATCATGTTAATTCTTTATAGATTGTAGGTGTCTAAAAATTTACCAACTTGTAGGATACTTAATGTGTTGGTATATAATTTTTCATAATGGTAAACCTTGATCCCTTGTGTTTCTGTAAAATCAGTTGTCTCCTCTTTTAATTCTTATTTTATTAGTTTAAATGTACTCTCTTTTTAAAATCTACCTAAAAGTTGCTCAACTGTTTTTGTTACTTTCCTTAATATTTACCATTGCTTTTCTAGTCCCTATTTATTTTATTTTTGCTGGGTTATTTGCTCTTTCTTCTTTTCTGATGATTTTATTCTCCTTCTTATGATGACTTAGTCATTTTTGATTGTTTTCAAAATATTTATCTACTTTTCAAGTGAAATCATCTGGGCCTGAAAATTTCTTTTCCAGCAGAGTTTTCAAGTCAAAATTTAATTTATTTCATTATTATAAGAATATTCTAGTTCTCTATTTCTTATTGCCTGGTTGCTGTTAGTTTTTTGGTATTTGAGAAATTGGGACATTTGTTCTGTTTAGGATTTATTAAGAATATACAGTTCATAGTGTGTGATATTATTTTTAACATATGTAGAATCTATACATAATCATTTGTGGTATTATTTATATTGATATTTCACATTCTACTGTTTTTTCATTATTTAAATTTTATTCATAATATTAATTTGAAGAATTTCTGGTTTTATTGTGGCATATATGTGCATACTTAAAACCATAATTTTATCAAATTCATTCCTCAATACCTCATCCACCCTCACCTCCTTTCTCCTCTTGGTCCTCTTCCTAACCATACTTCCCTCATTTCTAATTTCTTAGAATCCCTTTTTTGTTTGATTTTCCTTCTATCTTCCATATATGAAAGAAAATATGACACTTTTCTAAGTCTAATTTATTATACTCAAAATTCGGATCTCAATTTCCATACATTTTCCCACAAATGTCATAATTTTGTTCTTTGTAGCTTATGTGTATATGTCTGTATATACATACCATATTTCTTTAACAGTTGACAGACACCTCAACTGTTTCCATTATGTTTTTAGTGTAAATTTTGCTACTATGAACATGTATATGAACATATGTCTATGTGATTCTAACCTTAATTATTTTGGATATGTGTCAAGGAGATACATAGATGAATCATATTTTGATTGCTATTCTAGTCATTTGAGGAAACTCCATATTGATTTTCATACTTCCTATACTAATTTACAGTCTAACCAACATTGGACAAGTTTTTGCACAACCTCGCCAGCATTTATTGATATTTGATTCTTCGTGCTTGCCATTCTAATGAGTGAGATTGAATCTCAGTGGAGTTTTGATTTTCATTTACCTGATGTATAAAGATATTGAATAGCTGGTCAGAGTTGTACACACTTGTAATCCTAGCAGCTCAGGAGGCTGAGGCTAGAGGATTGTGGGTTCTAAGTCAGCCTCAGCAACTTAATGAGGCCCTAAGCAGCTCAGTGAAATCCTGTCTCTAAATAAAATATAAAACAGGGCTGGAGATATGGCTCAGTGGATAAGTTTCCCTGGATTCAATCCCTGGTACCAAAAAAAATTGTGAACAAATTTTCATATAATTTTTGGCCATTTTCTTTTGCAAAATGTATTTTCAGCTAATCTGTCGATTTTTAAATTGGGATATTTGTTTTTTTTAATATTGAGGGTTTTTTTCTTTTTCTTTTAGTTCTGTATGTATTATGAATACTACTCCTCAATTGGAGGAATGATTGGCAGAGATTTTCTCCTACTTATTACTTCTCTTCTCATTCTTTTGTTTCCTTTCTTATGAAGAAACTTTTTAACATATTACCCCATTTATTGATTCTTGATCTTATTTCTTGAGATATAAGGATCCTATTCAGGAATTATTTATCTGTAGCATTAGGTTAGGCGATTCCCATATTTTTTCTAACACTTGCAAAATTTCTGGTACTGTTTTATTTACTTTGGCTCTGTAGTATAATTTGAATACAAGTACTTTGATGCTTCTAGCATAGTTCCCCCCCACTCAGGTCTTTTATCCATTTTGAGTTTACACACACGGTGAGAGATGGAGATTTAGTTTGAACTTTCAACCTGTGGATATCTAGTTTTTCCAGCACGATTGGTTAAAGAGGATTTTATTTCTCCAATGTATGTTTTGACAACTTTGCCAAGAACCAGATGACTACAGCCTTATTGGTTTGTCCCTGTAACTTCAATTCTGTATTATTCAATTACAAGTGTGTTTTTATGCAAGTGCCATGATGTTTTATTTACTATGGCTTTGTAGTATAATTAGAAAACAATTTTTTTTTTTTTTTAGTACTGGAGATTGAACTCAGGGGCACTTGACCACTGAGCCACATCCCCAGCCCTATTTTGTGTTTTTTTATGTGGAGACAGGGTCTCACTGAGTTGCTTAGGGCCTCACTGTTGCTGAGGCTGGCTTTGAACTTGCGATTCTCCTGTCTCAGCCTGCCTAAGTGCTGAGATTACAGGCTTGCGCCACCGTGCCCAGCTAGAAAACAATTATTTTGATGCCTCCAGCATAGTTCTTTTTACTCAGAATGGTTTTCACTACTATGAATATTTTTATGCATCCATATGGATTTTAGGATATTTTTTCTAGTGCTGTGAAGAAGATTATTGGTATTTTCATGGGGATTACCTTGACTGTATAGATTGCTTTGGTACTATGGATATTTCAACAATATTAATTCCACCTATTCATGAACATGTGATGTTTTTCCATATTTTGGTGCCTCTTTCCATTTCTTCTTTACAGTATTCTTTAATTTTCATTATAGAAGTCTTTCACCTTCCTTGTTTAGGTTTAATTGTTGGTGTATTTCTGTATGCTTTTGTGAATGGATTTGCTTTCTTGACTTCTTTCTCAGCAGATTTGCTATTGATATATAAAAGTTATTGAATTTTGAATGTTGGTTTTATTTGAGGCTAGTTTACTGAATTAGTTTATCAGCTCTAGATGTCTTCTGATGGAACATTTAGGGTCTTCTAAGTATAGGATAACACCATCAGCTAATAGGGAGAGTTTGATCTCTACCTTTCCTATTTGAGTTACTTTTATTTCTTTTACCTGCTTAATTGTTCTGGCTAAAATTTCACGTACTATATTGAATAGAGGTGGTGAGAGTAGATATACTTGTATTGTTTCAGGTTTTCGTGGAAATGTTTTCACTTTTTTTCCCAGTGAGTATAATGTTGTCTTTGGGTTTGTTAAATATAGCTTTTTTGATGTGGATGTAAGTTCTTTTGATCCTTAGTTTCTTCAGGATTTTTTTTTATCATGAATAGATTTTTAATTTTGTCTATGGTCTTTTTTGCATTTAAATTAGATGATCTTGTGACTTTTGTTGTTAATTTTATTCATGAAATATATTACCTTTATTGATTTTCATATGTGGAAATATCCTTGCATTACTGAAATGAAAGCAACTTGATTATGGTATATAATATTTTTGTTTGAATTTTAATTTGATTTATTAATATTTTAGTAAAGATTTTGCATCTATGTTCATCAATGATACTGGTTAGTAGTTTCCTTTTGTTGAAGTATCTTCTGGTTTTGGTATCAACATGTTAAAATCTTTATAGAATGAGTTTGGAAGTGTTCTCCCTTTCAGTTTTGAAGAATAATTTGAGAATTATTAGAATTAGCTCTCTTTTAAAGATCTAGTGTAATACAACTGTGACTCTCAAATCCTGTGTTTTTCTTTGTTGGGAAGATGTTTATTACCACTTCAATATCATTGCTTGCAACCATTTATGTTTTATCTCCTTTTAACTCAGTGTTTATTGGCGGTATATGTCTTAAAATTCATCCATTCTTCTAGATTTGCCTTTACTGATATATTTTTAATCCATTTCTTAACAATCCTATAGATTTCAGTTGTGTATGCTATAACATCACGTTTTTATCTCTAATTTTATTAATTTTGGGTGTTCTTTCTTTGTCTTTTGGTTGTTTTGACCAGTGGTTTATCGATCTATTTTTTTTTCAAAGAATGAACTCTTCTTTTTATTGTTCCTTTTTATTATTCTTTTAGTTTTATTCATTTTAGTTGTCATCTTTAATATTTCTTTCCTTCTATTAGTCTGGATATTTTTTCTTGTTTTTTCTAAGATCTTAAGATGCATAAGTAGGTGATTTATTTGAGATTTCTCTGCTATTTTAATATATAGGCACTCATAGTAATAAACATTCCTCTTATCATTGCCTTCACTGCATTCTAGAAATTCTAATTTCTTGTGTTTCTATCTTAATTTTATTTTAAGTATTTTTAAATTTCCTCTTATATTTCTTCAGCAATGAATTAATCATTCCAGCATGCATTGTTAAATCTGCATGATGTTTTATATTTTCTGTAGTTTTTCTTGTTATTGATTTGTAGTTTCAAGAAATAGCTTCATTATTTTTGTATTTGCTGTGACTTTATTTATGATCCAGTGTATGATTAATTTTGAAGAAATTTCCATAAGAAGCTGAAAAGAAAGTGTCCTTAGTTGTTGTTGGACAAAATATTCTGTACATTACTCTTAGGTCCTATTGATCTATAGTAAGCTTTAAATCTAATATGTCTTTGTTAATTTTATGTCTGAATCACCTCTGTATTAGTAAGAGAGATGTACTGAATTCACTTTCTATTATTATATTGATACCTATCAGTGTCTTTTTATCCAGTAATGCTTATTTTATGAAGTGGGTACTCCAAGTTTCAGAGCATAAATATTTACAATTGTCAATTCTTGTTGAATTTTTCCCTTTACTGATATATAATGATTTTCTTTGTCTCTTCCAAGAAATTTTGTACTAAATTCTTCTTTCTATATTGATAAGGGACAGACAGATGTGAGTGGTGAGTATATGAGGTTAAGGAAATCATTCTATTAATGAGACCACTGTTTTGACACCCACAATCTTTCTTTTCTAGAAAACAATTAACCTGCAGCCTTGTCTTGGCTCAAGTATAGAGAATATATTACATTCCTCAGCAAACGACAAGTTATCTGCAGCAGAAATGAAGGCCCAAAATAATGCTAATTAGAAGAGCACAAATTAGCCTAAATTGTGGGTGGGGGGTGGATTTTGTGAGCCTTATACAGGCCAGATCCCAGAACTAGAGAGGTTAAGCATAATTCTTCCCAATTATAAAATTGGTAAAAACAGGTTCTAATTAGAACTTGAAAGCATGGGCCAAAAGGACCTAGAGTTATAATGGCAGTGAGGACTTAAAAGCCTGATGTCATCCTGCTGTCAGCCAAAAGTCAAGAAGTTCTGTCTAATCTCAGGCCCAGAACAATAAAGTCAGCTGACCAGGAATTGATACTTCTAAAACTACAGGCCAAATTAAAATTTTCCTCCTCTAAGTTGCTCTGGTTAGAACTCTCTGGAAACTTCCCTGAAATGCCTAATAAAATTAAAGGGCAGGAGGGGCATGTTCTCCCTCTCCTTTTTGAGAAGACTCACTCTATCCTTTAAGAGTGTTCACTTTTCCCCTTTCCTATCCCCTCTAACAAATTCTTTCCTGTTACTCTTAGTCATGTGACATGTCTGAAATATTTCTGATCTGATCACATGTATCCAGGTTTGAAGCAGGGCCTTCATTCTGCCTCAGCTTCCCAGAAGGCCCCAGCACTGCAATAATGTGAGAGTGGCTATTCATGCTTGCTTTCAGTCAACATTTTTATGGAACATCGTTTAACATCCTTTCACTTTGACTCTGTGAATGTCTCATGCCAGTGAAATGGGTTTCTTGGAGATAACATACAATTTGGTCTTGTGTCTTTTCAATGGGGAATTATGACCCATTATATTCATATTATATTATTTATTCATATATATAATATATAATTCATATTATATTATATTATAGATAACCCATATATTGTTATTACATATAGGTACATGCTACTTTCTCTCATTTTGTTTTATTTCTAATGTTTGAATTATTCATAATCCTCACATGCTTATTTACTTTTCTAATGTGGTTTATTCTTTCTTATACTCTCTTTGTTATTTTTATCTTGGTTTTCTTTGTGTAGTGTGCCTTTCAGTATCCTGTGCAATGCTGGTTTAATGGTCATGATTGCTTTAGTTTATGTTTATTTTGAAATGTGTTTTACTTCTCCTGTGATTCTGAAGGATAGAAAGACATAAAAATCTAGGTTGTTATGATCTGGATATGAGGTGTTCCCCAAATGCAACTGTGATAATGCTGGAGGTGAAATGATTAGATTACAAGAGCTGTAACCTAATCAGTGAATCAATCCATTTGATGGACTAATAATTTGCATGGATTTCTTTGTGGTAACTATAGGCATGTGGGGTGTGGCTGGAGAAAGTGGGTCACTTGGAGTCTGCCTTAGAGATTGTATATTTTGTTACTAGCTCCTAGTACTTTATCTGCTTCCTGGCCACCTGAAATGAGCAGCTTTCCTCTGCCATACCCTCTACCATGATGTTCTGCTTCATCTCAGGACCAGAACAATGAAGTCAACTGACCATGGACTGATACTTCTAAAACTATGAGCCAAAATAAAATTTTCCAGGGCTGGGGCTGTAGCTCAGTGGTAGAGCGCTTGCCTAGCATGCATGAGGCACTGGGTTCAAGCCTCAGCACCCCATATAAATAATAAATGAAAAAAATAAAAATCCATCAACAACTAAAAAATTTTTTAAATAAATACATAAAATTGTCCTCCTCTAAGTTGTTCTTGTCAAGTATTTTATTCACAGTGTTCAAAATCTGAGTAACACAGTTATGTTGTTTACTTTCAAGGCTTGAGATATATATAAATGATTACTTCATGCCCTCTAGCCCTTTAGAATTTCTGGGAGTAATATGCTGTTATTCTGATGGATATGGATTTACTTCTATAAGTAATTTGGTACTTTTCTCCTGGAGCTTTTAGAATTATCTATTCTGAATTATTGGTATTTTTCTTAATTAGTTTATTTAGTTGCATTTCAAGTCATAGTACATATATAGAGCTCAATTTAATATATCATGGACACATTCTTCTCTGATTCTAATTGGACCTCTCGTAAATGCTTCTCATTCTGGCATGTTAAATAAGGAATATCAAGCCTTGAAAATAAATTTTCTATTATTTTCTACATAAATCTTCTATGCCATTAGTTTTATCGTGTCTACTTATTCAAATTGTATGATTCTTAAAGTTTACTTTTTAATGTTGTCTTCAAACTTATATATTCTGTTCATACTTTCTCATTTTTTTTCTTTACTACTGCCTCAGTGTCTAATTCTTGCATCTTTCTCCTAGGTCTGATATTGTTTCTCCTGCTTAATTTAATTTGCTGGTAAGCCTTTGCACTGAATTTCTTAATTTATTTTTTTCATTTTCAATATTTGTCTCATTCTTTCTCAGAATATCCACCTTGGGAATGCTATTTTGTATCCTGCATTTTCTCCCTTTATTCAGTCTTTAGATCTTCTATTAAAATATTGATCACTTTAAGGAGCTGGGGTTGTGGATCAGTGGTACAGCACTTGCCTGGCCTATGTGAGGCACTGGATTTGATTCTCAGCTGACCTGTGTGAGACACTGGCTTCAATTCTCAGCATCATATATAAATAAATAAATAAAAGAAAGGTCCATCAACAATTAAATATCTATATACATAGATATACAAATATATATCAATGTATATAAATATATATATATAAAATATTGATCTCTTTAACAATCAAGTTTAAATTTGTTTGGCATTTCCACCACTTCAGTATCTCTAGATTTAGTTTTTGGTGATTTTCCAATTTTGCAGGCATTTTTTGACTTACTTTCTCACGTTATCTGTGATTCTATGTTGTGATTTCTCATCTATTGGGATAGACATCTCTATCCCTGTTAATAACGGAGGGTCTTTTTAGCAAAATACTTTCTATTTACAATTCTAGCCTAAAAGAACACACTTAATGTGCTCAACGTGATGTGTTTGATTCCCAGCTCTACTTTGAGAGAATAACCATCATTAATATCTTTACCTTGAAAACAACTCATATGTCAACATGCAATAAAAATTTTAAAATATTCCTAAATAAAAATTTAAAAAATACTCCTCCATTTACCAAACAGAAGAAATGGGATGTGATTGTGTGGAATAGGCTGAAAAGTCAGATAATAGAGAATATAAAATTAATTAAATTATACAGGAATAGAAGGCAATGGAAAGGAAGGGAAAAGAAGAAAAAAAAGAATGAAAAGAAAAAAAGAAAGAAAAGAAAAAAGAAATAAAAGAAAAAAGTATTGTGGAAAAATGAGAGAAGAAATAATAAAATGAAAAAAAGAAAGAAAAGAATACAAATGTGAGGAGAAAAAAGATAATATCATTCACAAATTAAAAATACTCAAAATTATATAAAATATGAAATATTAAAAGGAAAACCAAACAAACCGCCATAGAAAACAAGTGAAATAAAAAGCATATAGAAAAAAGACTAAAATTTCTCCTTGCTGAAGTTTTTAACATGGAAATACTTCTTTCAGGTACTTATAGGTTTGAAATTATTGAGGTGTCAAAGGTATAGATAATGTCCAAACCATGGTTGTGTATTACCTGACTGCCTTTGGGCATGGAAAGTGTCTGAACCACTCAGTTGTGCTGGAATGGAGGACTGGGTATTTGTTTTTTTCCCCATATCTAGATCAGGCTCTTGTTTCAAAAAATACTTTGTAGAGCTCAGCCACTGTAGATTTTACATCCAGTCTTTCCTCATCTTCCTCCTCATCCAGCATGAATGTAGACAGTTCTGGTTGTTGTGTTGCAAAGCTTTAAGAAAGTAATGCCCCTCTGGGGTTTGTGTCATCCACAGCCCAGTAGTCAGATCCCCCTCTGGGACAGGTGGCAGTTTTGTGTTCTCAGTGTTCACTTGATATGCAGGAAAGGCACTGCAAGACAGCATAATAACAAAGACTTCACCTCACTCTCTTCCTTTGGTGAAAATGTAGGTGGATCTGGTACCTGTGAGAAGGTACTCTAGTTTTGTAGAGAAGTTGGAGCTGGTATGTCCCCTGCCTATTAAAAGGAACCATCTCCTGAGTTACTGGATGCTTTGTGTTCAACTAGAATATTTCACGAACAGGGAGAAGCTCCATGGACCCAGGAAGTGGAATGGGCCCTGCTCTGTTCCTTCTGCTAGCCAACTGGTTTTACTGGATTTACACTAGCACAGTCATCTCACTGTATAAATTATCTGAGTGGCTTATTTCCAGGTTTTTCTTCTGTTTTACTGTTTACTTCATTGTAGATAAAGAAGCAGTAGATTTTGTTTTCCTAAAGTGTAGCCTTAGGATCAAGGTTTAGGGAATCACAAAGCAATGACTCCGTACCACAATTATCTCTCATATAAATTAAGAAAAGCAGTGTACTTCTCAAGTATCATCCCACTATGCAATTCCAGGTTCAGCTAAATTTAGACTGACTTTCTCCTCTGCCACTGTTTCTGTAATAATTGAGTCAAACATGTATCTCTTTTTCTCCCTTTTTGTAACTCATTTACTGTCTCTTTCTGTGTCATTGCTTCCAGGTCTCAATGGAAACCCATCTTCCTACGTGGTCCTGTTGACACCACCCACATGGGAGAATCAAAGGACTGCCTACCTTCACCAGTCGTAGGTGACGGAAGTTCAGATATCTCAGTACCATAAACAAATCTCTTCAATCTCTTAAGATAGGGGAATAGTTAAAATTTGCTCTATATTATGAGTGGAATTCTGCATAGCCATTTAAATCAGATTGTCAAACTATATTTATTGACATGAGATAAAGATCATGGCATGTTAAATACAGGCAAAATGTAAGAGTGAATATATACTTTTATAAGATGTGCCTATGTTTGCAGGTATCCCATGCTTGTGTATGCAAACTGATAAAAGCAAAAAGGCCTGAAAATTTTAGCAAAATGGTAACAGTGGATGATTTGAGTATTGTAATTATGAGTGGTTTTAACTTTTTGTACTTTATTTCCAAATCATGTACAAGAAGCTTATCATTACTTTTATAATCAGAGGAAAATGATTTAAAGAACTCATAGGATAAGTTAGTCAAGCTTCATTAGAATTATACTGTTGGTTCAACTGAAGAAAACCTCTCACCAGTGACACAACCTAAAATGAAGTGACTATAAAGCAAGACTTTAAAGTGTTAAAATGCATAGACTATCAGGATAGTAAAAAGGGGGTGTGATAAAGTCATTCTTCTTTATGGATAAATAGTATTCCATTGTGTATGCATACTACAATTTTTTTAACCATTCATCTGTTCAAGGTTATCTAAACTTGTTCCATAGCTTAGCTAATTGTGAATTGTGTTGCTATGATCATTGATGTGGCTGTGTCACTGTACTGTGCTATTTTTAAATCCTTTGGCTATGTACAAATGAGTAGGATAGCTGGGTCATATGGTAGTTCCATTCCTACTTTTTAAAATTTTTTTTTAGTTATAGATGGACACAATATCTTTATTTTGTTTACTTTTTCTAATGCGGTGCTGAGATTCAAACACAGTGCCTCACATGTGTGAGGCAAGCACTCTGCCACTGAGCCACAACCCCAGCCTCCCATTCCTAGTTTTTTGAGGAATCTCCAAACTGCTTTCTAGAGTGGTTGCACAATTTGCATTCACGCCAGCAATGTATGAGTGTTCCCTTTTCCCCTAATTCTCACCAACATTTGCTGTTACTTGGATTCTTGATAATTGACATTCTGACTGTAATGAAATGGAATATCAGTGTAGTTTTAATTTGCACTTCTCTAATTGCTAGAGATGTTGATATTGCTAGAGATGTTTTTCATATATTTGTTGATCATATTTCTTCTTTTCAGAAGGTCCTGTTTGGTTCCTTTGCCCGTGTATTTATTGGGTTATTTGTTTTTTTCTTTTGTTTTGTTTTGTTTTTTTGGTGTTAAACATTTTGAATTGTTTGTATATCCTGGAGATTAATGCCCTATCTTAGGTGCAGGTAGCAAAGATTTTCTCCCATTCTGTATGTTCCCTCTTCATGCTCTTGATTGTTTCTTTTGCTGTGAATAAGCTTTTCAGTTTGATCTTATTCCATTTATTGATTTTTGCATTTGCCAGTAAATGAATGGATCTGAAGAATATCATGCTAAGTGAAATAAGCCAATCCAAAAAAACAAAAAACAAAACCAAAGGTCAATGTTTTCACTAATATGTGTAAGCTAAACCAAAATAAAGTGGAGAAGGGGGAGAAGAAGTTTAGGAGATTAGACAAAGTGAAATGAAAGGAAGGGAGGACGGATAGGAATTAGAAAGACAGTATAATAAATCTAACATATTTTCCTATGTACACATACGAAATTACCTAAGCCCAGAAGAATAGACTTCTAGTTATAATATGATATATTCTATGCTTGTATCAAAATGAATTCTACTCTCCTGTATAACTAAGAAAAACTAATAAAATGAAATTTAAAAAGAGGATGTGTGAGGAAATAAAGTTGCAGAAAGATGATAGTAATCACTTCCTGAAGCTTGAATTGGAATTGTATAAGTTCTTATAAGGTGATAAGAAAATGGTTTAAATGACTGTCACCGCTGAATTTTAAGGAAATCATTTGAGTTTTCAGGTTTCTTACTTATGCATTTTGGGTATTTCCTATAAAAATTACTAATCCATTGTCAATGAATGGAAACTCTGTGGAACATGTCATAGGAAAGCTTCAGACTTAGCGATAGCTATTTGCTTTATTCTCTCTTAATATCATTTCACCAGATAAGTCACAGGCCAAAATGACAACCTGATGTAACTGGTTTGACTGAACTTTCCCCATGCATTCAGGTACATGCAAACCAGAAACTGACTTTATTTTCATAATCATTAATAAATTGTTAAGCTCTAATTTCAAGTCAGTTGTAGAAAATTCAGGTTGAGAGCAATATAATAAACTCAATTTAGTCCTATTCTAGTCACTTTGCATTTAAAGATAGTTTCTCTTTCATATATAACTTGGTAATATTTGGGTTTTACTATTAATCAGTTCCTAATTACAACTTTCTGTCTCAAGATTGGAAAAAACAGCATATCCCTCAGGCTAGAAAGGTGTGAGCCTGCTAGTTCCTGACTGTGGTAGAGATATATATTCTGTTCATTTTTTCCACTCCCTTCTTCCTCTTTTCTGCATGATAGAGTGGTTAGTATTTGAAGATGGAAGGGAGCAACTGTTAAACTAAGGATCCATTCATTGATGGTAGTAAAATTATTCCTTCCTTTCTGTCCCTTCTTGTTGCTTTTCTGTCAGATGCTGTACACAGAGGTATAGATTATATGTTTTCATTGGTAGTGTATTTGCTGAATAGTGATGATTTCTATTCTTATTATGTTCTGGGTATAGGTAATAGGCACATCTGGGAATGTGTCTTCTGTTTTGGTTCTAAGATACAGGGTTCCCTGGGGATTGACATTTTATCTTCTCTTAATATCCCTGTCAGTGGTATATCCTCTAAAGGGAGGCCAGAACAAATATTTTTTAGTAAAATGCTGAACAATACTAACAGAGTGTCACAGTGTCTATTCAGTCCCACTTTAACAACAAAACACTAAACTCATTTCAGGATCATACAATGATTCTATTGCTTTGTAGTTAGACTAAATTTGTTTTCTGGTGACCCACTGTAAATAATATAAAGGCACATTATGTGTATCAGAATCACTATTTGGTCAGTACCAACAAAATATCAGAACACTTTCTCTACCATGTATTTTGAAAGTTGGCAGTAACATGAAATTTTAGGAGAAGGTCTCAGTTCTGATATACCTTTCTGAATGGTTGAATATGTTGCTGAGGAAGACAAGTCCTTTAGATTTGTCCTTTTGTTTCACTCCATATACCAGATGGGGAGATGTGTTTCTATTCAAAGACTATGTTTTCCTCCTTTCAGGGCTATATTCATATTTTCTGTCAGCCTAGAAG
>PVHX01025622.1:0-22069 GCA_004024805.1 Geosciurus inauris | reverse complement strand
CCTCCCATTTAACTTTATCAATTCTAACATGAAAGACTGTTGAGTAGAATTGAAGAGAATAACAGATTAGAGCCACTGCCAATTCAGGTTCCAGCCTATGTTGGGTGTTTTGATACTACCTAGCCATCTTTCTCTCTGAACCTGATTAACTCAGTCTTCTGATCTCAGCAACAATTCCATATTTTCACTTTGGGCCTCAAAGCTCCTGCTCTAATACATATTCACTTCACTTTCAACTGTTAAACTTGGTTCCTACATCATTGAAAAAATCAAGACTTTCAGTTCATACTTACACCTACAGATTGAACTTCACTTACACCCACTCTTGTTTTTACTGTCTATATAGAGAAAGTGTGCTTCTTTGCTTCAAGACCAGCCTTTTTGCTTGGACTTTGGATCCTTCTCCCTCTATTTCTCATAGTCCTTTCTCTTGGTCATTTTCTTCCTCTCCTGTATTGTCAGTGTCTCTCAAATGTCTTTTTCTTTCACATGGTCACACCAAAACACATATGTTGGGGGGGAGACTTTCTTTGAACTAACGTAATTCTAATGCTATGCTATTTCCCATTTCTCTTAATAGTCAAGCTTCAGAAAGTAATTGAGTAAACTTACTGTCTTTACATTTTAACCACTGATAGATTCTTCATCTTCCTATAGATTGCTTTCTTTATCTTCCTCACTGCTGAATCTGTGCTCTGTAAGGTCACCAGTGACTTCCACATTGCAAAATGTAGTGGCATTTTTTTTGTTCTAATCATATTTTGCTTCTCTGTTATGAATGATACTGTCCGATCCTTCATTCTTTTTTCTATTTTAAAAAGATTGATTTCAGGGAAAAACACTTGATATGATGAATTTAGTGCTGATAACTTTTTTAAAAAATTAAAAAATTATTTTTAGTTGGACCTTTATTTTATTCATTTATTTATATGCAGTGCTGAGGATCAAACCCAGTGCCTCACACATGCAAGGCAGGCACTCTACCACTGAGGCACAATACCAGCCCCACTTTTTTATTTATTAATATTCCTCAGTAAATATTTATTGACTTCAATGATTAAAATTTCATAATTGAGATATAATTCACATATAAAATCCATCCTTTGAAAGTGTAAAATTAATTGATTCTTAGTGTATTCATAGTTATGCAACTATCACCACTACCTGATTCAGGAATATTTTCATTGCTCCAAAAAGAAACCCTGCACTCATTCGCTGTCACACCCTAATTATCCCTTCCTCCAGCACTCTCAAACACTAACTACTTTTAACCATTAATCTACTGCCTCTATGGATTTACCTATTATAGATATTTCATATAAATGGGATCAGATAATATATGGTCTTTTATATGTGTCTTCTTTTACTTAGCATGACATTTTCAAAGTTAGTCCATGTTGTAGCGTGCATCATGTGTTGGAATTTTATTCCTTTTCACAAATGAATAATATTCCATGGTAAGTATGTGCCTCATTTTGTATATTCATTCATCTAAAGATGGAAATTTGAATTATTTCCTCCTTTGGGCTATTGTGAATGATGCTGCTATAATCATGGGTATATACATTTTTAAAAATACCTGTTTGCTGTTCTTTCTTTTGCCACCTCTCCCTTTTTTTCCTTTCAGTGCTGGGGATCCCAGGGATTCACACATGCTAAGCAAGTGCTCTACTACTGAGCCCTACTCCCAGTTCTAAATACCTGTTTTCAGTTCTTTGTGATATATAACTAGGAGTAGAATTCTGGGTCATGTTAAATGTTTGATTTATTAAGGAACCACTAATCTATTTTCCATAGTGGCTAAACCATTTTTCATTTCCATCACTGCTGTACAAGGGTTCCAATTTCTCCACATCCCCATCATCTTTTTGATTATAACCAAAGTGGTATCAAATTGTTTTGATTTGCATTTCCCTAAAGATAATGATATTTTGCATCTTTTCTTGTGCTTCTTGACCACTTGTACAGGAGAATGATCCATTCAACTCTTTTCCCATTTCTAAGTCACATTATGTGTCTTTTTATTATTTAATTGTAAGTGTTCTTAATATATTCTGCATAATAAAGAGATTATTTGCAAATATTTCCTCTCATTCTCTGTGTTTCTGTGTTGCAGTTCTTTATTCTTTAATCTCTCTGCTCTTTTAGTTTCTATGACAATGGGCATATTTCCCTCTATTTTTCTGGTTGTCTCTTCTAAGGTTCATTCAGAGGATCCTTTTCTGCTCATCTCTTAAATGTTGATTTTCCTAGGTCTGCATATTTGACTCTTTTCTTTTGTTATTTGATACATTCTTTTTTTCATATTTAATTTATTTATTTGTTCTATTTAGGCTTACATGATAACAGAGTGCAATTTGATTCATTGTACACAGAGGATAACATTTCATATCTCTGGTTGTAAGTGATATAGAATCACAACATACATGCAGTCATACATAAAGTTAGGGCTATGATGACCATCATATTCCACCACCTTTACTGTCCCCATGCCTCCTCCCCCCTTACACCCCGGTGAACAGAGTTCCACCATTGTTCCCATGTCCTTCCCCACATTTTGGATCAGCATCCACTTATCAATGAGTACATTCGGCATTTGGTTTTCTGAGATTGGCTTCCTTCACTTAGCATGATATTCTCCAACTCCATCCATTTACCTGCAAATGCCAAAATTTTATTCTCTTTTATTGCTGAGTAATATTCCATTGTGTATATATACCACAGTTTCTTTATCCAGTCATCTATCGAAGGGCATCTAGGTTGGTTCCACAGTTTAGCTATTGTGGATTGAGCTGCTTTAAACATTGAAGTGGCTGCGTCACTGTAGTTTGCTGTTTTTAAGTCTTCTGGGTATAGACCAAGGAGTGGGATAGCAGGCTCAAATGGTGGTTCCATTCCAAGTTTTCTAAGGAATCTCCATACTGCTTTCCAGATTGGTTGTACCAATTTGCAGTTCCATGATACATTCTTCAGCCTGACCTCTTAAAAACTCATGGCACTTTCTGACAACAAAAACTGCTTTGTAGGGGCTGGGATTGTAGCTCAGTGGTAGAGCACTTGCTTTGTATGCGTGAGGCACTGGGTTCGATCCTCAGCACCATATAAAAACAAACAAATAAAATAAAGATATTGTGTCCATCTACAACTAAAAAAATATTTTAAAAATGCTTTGTAAATAAAAAATCTTAACATTAAAATATACTCATAGCTTTAGCATTCATCTACATGAGAATGATTTTGAACTCAATACATCTTTCTTGTGCTTCATACTCAGTGAGCTTCAGAACAATTTCTACTGTAAAACTCTTGAAAATCAATGTATCATAAACTTCATTAATCTCCTTCCCACCCCAAATCTGCTTCTCTTCCCATGTTCATTTGGGTAGCACTATTGTCAATTCACTTATTCAAGCCAGAAATGTGGGAGTCATTCTAGATTGCTACTTCTGAGTCCTTCCCCACCTACATTCTAACATCAAGTCCTATAGATTCTACCTCTTTGTTATTTCTTCAGTCTCTCTTCTCATTTCAACATCTACTGCTTCAAATGTCATCACCACCTCAGTTTCGTTTAACTTTTACTTTTTTCCCCAAAGCTCATTTGAAGTGTCACTTACTCTAAAAAACTTCGTTGACTACTCTCAGCTAAGTCAGAAATAGATGCTCTTTGGTGTTCCAACAGAATCCTATGCTTACTCTTGGCACTATACTTAACTATAATACACAATCCTAATAAAACACATCATACTCTATAAACTTATTTAGCTTTTAACTTGTATTTTTTTTCTTGGTACTGAGGATTAAAACCAGGGGTACTTTACCACTGAGCTAGATCCCTGGCCCTTTTTGTTTTTTTCTTCTGAGATATGGTGTTGTTAACTTTTTGAGGCTGGCTTCAAACTTGTGATCTTCCTACCTCAGCTTCCCAAGTTGCTGGGATTACAGCTGTGCACCACCATATCAGCTTGAACCTTGTCTTATATAACTTTTCATTTTCAATATCTGGAACAATGGAATGCATACAGCAGGTGCTCAAAATTGTTTGTAGCTGGTTTGTTTTTTGGTTCTCAAACCTTTTTGAATGAAAGAATAAGAGTGTAATACTTTATTATTACTTTCTAGGTAGAATAATATTCAAGGAAAGTGATATTTCTTGTTAGTATGGCTTTTTGTTATTGCATCTATCAATTTATTGAGAGAATTCTGTTCTTTTTGGTACCTGAATTTATATAAGGTGAACAAAAGAAGATTAATTATGCTCTGTCAGACATGCCATCTCACTTTCTTCCTCATGCTCCAGTGAGGTGTTGCAAGACTGTGGCATTGTTGCAGGTAGGAGAAGGATTGGAAGGTCAGGACAAACAGACTTTTTAGCCATCAATTTTTTTTAGCATTGCCCTAGAAAATTGCACAGTAGTTAAGCTAAAAAGAGTTTCTTGTCCCACCCCCTGACTTCAAGCAGATGAATTCTAAAGCATTCATGACAAATGGTTGCTCAGGAGCTCATAATAATCTCATTGATATGAATAACCAAAGTGAATGGAAAGAAAAAGTGTAAAGAAATGATAAAAGTTTAACGTGAAGAATATACTAACTGCCTTGAGTTGATCATATCTCAATATATACATAAATCAAAACATCATATGTACTTCATAAATATGTACAAATATTATGTCTTAATCAAAATAAAACCATGTGAAAATACAAAAAAATTGTGTACTTCCAAGTAGTCCATAGATATACAGCAATGTAAAGAAGGATATATTTAAGAAATGACTGAGGTATAAATCTAAATAGAGAGCTCTGTTTTTGCAACACCTTCCATTAACAAATGAGAGGTTTTGTTTTTTACAGAGTTGAGCATTTTATTTAGTGTATAGTCAAAGAAAATAAGGAATTAGAAAAGATGCGGTTGCTGATGAATAAGGGAGGTGGGAATGGGAAACATAAAAGAAATATAGGAACACTGGACACGACATGGCGGAGGCGGGGGGCAGGAAAGGGGAATGGTATAGTAAAGACGGTTGATAAAAAAAATATATATATATATATACTGTTCATTGAAAGTGCATATAAAGGTGTTTAATATGAAGAATCTAATCTGCTTATAATTTTGTGCAAAGTTAGAAAAATTATGATTGTAACAATTTTTTCTATTTGCCTCAACAAATGTTTTCAGTGAACAGTGTGTACAGCTTCTGAAAATTTGTTTTTTTCTGTTGTTTGATAACATGTATTAAAATGCAATTTTTGAGAAAAAAATAAAAATAAAATGCAAATACCAAAAAAAATTAAATTAAATTAAATTAAAAAAAAAAGAAAAGATGAGGTCTCTCAAGTTTCTTCTCATATCTGGATTAAAGGAATGAGCTGTGGGAAAGATGCACATCAGATAGACGAGTTATACTGCTTCCAACTGCTTAATTAATGAAGTTGGTTTCTGTAACTGAGCTGTGGGTATAAAATCTGCAGACTAACCTCAGAATGTACTGTTGTAAGGAGATTTTTCAGTCTAAGTGGAGGATTTTGGAGAAGTAGTTTACATGGCAGTTAGGTATATGGACTTCATCACCTAGAGTTAGGATTTGAATTCTAGTCATACCGTTTACTATAAGTCTTCTACTACTCTTCTCTATTTCTTTATCCTTAAAATAAGGATAATAAGATCTCTACATTATAAAGTTGTGGGAATTAAAGAAGCAATTAACATGAACCATAGCATAGTGTTTGGTATATAGTAAGTGTTCATTAAAGGTTTGATAGGGGCTGGGGTTGTGGCTCAGTGGCAGAGTACTTGCCTTGCATATGTGAAGCCCTGGGTTAGAGTCTCAGCACTGCATATAAATAAATGAATAAAATAAAGGTCCATCAACAACTAATATATATATATATATATGTATATATATATACATATATATATATACATATATATATATAAAAGGTTAGCTAACAGTAGTAGTTTTCTTGTTTGTTTGTTTGGTGCTAGGGATTGAACTCAGGGCCACTCAATCACTGATCCACACCCCAGCTCTTTATTTATTTATTAGTTGTAGACAGACACAATACCTTTATTTTTTTTATTTTTTATATGATGCTGAAGATCAAACCGAGTGCCTCACACATGCTAGGCAAGCAGTCTACCATTGAGCTACAACCCCAGCCCTCTTCATTTATTTTTATTTTGAGACAGGGTCTCGCTAAGTGGCATAATTTGGCATTTAATTTTTAATCATCTTGCTTCAGCCTTCTGAGTTGCAGAGCATGTGCCACTTTGCCCAGAAGATGTACTATTTTAGTCATTATTGTCCTGTACTGAAGAGACAGTGAAGAAGAAAAGAGGGTGATGCTTAGTCAGTTACGAGGAAATTCTAAGTTTTTAAGTGGTAGTGGTGGTAGAAAAAATAAAAATGGCCACTAATATTATAAATGCCTAGAGAACCTTCTTATGGGCACTCAGATTCTATCATATTTCCAATATTAGATAATATTTGCCCATGAGGTTTAAAGATATCAAACAGTATTTAGCTTAAAAATTTTCCATTATCTCAATATTTTAGGCTCTGCCTCTCATTTCAAAAATCCACACAAACCAAAAAATTACCTGACAACTTTTTTTTAATTTTATTTTTATTTATATTTGTTCTTTTTAGTTATACATGACAGTAGAATCCATTTTGATATATTTATACAAGCACAGAATATATCTTATTCCAATTAAAATCCCAGTCTTGTGGATATTCTCAATGTTGAGATTCACTGTGGTGTATTCTTATATGTACATAGGAGAGTTACATTAGATTCATAATTTACATTGTTTCTTACTTAAGAAATAGAATAGCTCAGGGCTAGGGTTCTATCTTAGTGGAGAATGCTTGTCTAGCATGTATGAGGTCCTGGGTTTAATCTTTAGTACTGCAAAAACAAAGCAGCCAACCCTGTAGTTCCCTTTACCCCCATTTTGAACAATTGCCAATGAATTTTTAAAAAGAAGAAATAATCATGTTGTCCCAGAGACAGGCTGGCATTTCCAAATGATGCATCTCTGAAATACAACCAAGAAAAGTTCATGAATCCAAATGTTTGCTAGATTAAGAAAAATCATGCAACAGGTTTTAACCCGGGTTTTAGGGAGTTGTTTTAAAAAGAAGTTTCTGGTAATCATTTGCAGCAGGGTTAGCCATTTTCCCATTTGTAGTAAGTTTTTTAATTTAGCTGTGCTCATTTAAAATCGATCTTTAGTAATGTGTTTGGGGCTCAATAACTGTGTGAATGATTTTCTCAAGTAGCGTTGTGATGATGTCAAGAGCTTTGTATACTTTTTATGACTTCACCATAATTCTACATAATCATCAGTGTGCTAAACAAAGCTTTCTATAGGTCAGACTTAGTAGCAACTCCTAGGCTCTGTACTATATTAGGTTAAAAAAAAAATAGGCTGACCTACTTTTTATTGTTTATTTTTTTTACTGTGGCAAAATATGCATAAAGTAAATTTTGCCATTTTAGGTGTACAGTTCAGTGGTGTACATTAAGTACATTCATTGCTTCCACCCATCTCCAGAATGTGTTTATCCTCCCAAATTGGAATTCTTCATTCTCTTCTCCCCCAGTCCCTATTCAACATTAATGTACTTTTCGTCTTTATGAGTTTTTTGCACTTACGAGGATTGAATCCATTGAGACCATTGTCAATGGTCTCTACCATTGAGATACATTCCCACTTTTTAAAATTTTTTTCTTGAGACTAGGTCTTTCCATGTTACCCAGGCTAGCCTTGAACTTGCAATCCTCCTGTCTCAGCGTCCCAAGTCACTAGGATTACAGGCATGTGCCACCATGCCTGGCTTGTCTTTATAATTTTGACTGTTCTTAAGTACCTCATATGAGTGGAATAATACAGTATTTGTTGTTTTGTGACTGCCTTATGTAACTTAGTATAATGTTTTCAGTGTTCACCTATGTCAAAGCATGTATCAGAATTTTATCCCCTCACCTCTTTTGGGGCATTAGTGGGAATGAATCCAAGGTCTAGTGCATACTTAGTAGGTGCTGTACCACTGAGCTATATCCACAGTCCTCTTTAAAACACATTTTATTTTGAAATAGGATTTCACTAAATTGCCCAGGTTGGCTTTGAACTTGTGATCCTCCTGCCTCAGCCTCCCAAGTAGCTGTCATTATAGGCACGTGCTACCCTGTCTGGATAGAATTTTATTCATTTTTAAGGCTGAATGATATTTCTGTGTATGTATATACATTTTGTTTATCTATTCATTTGTTGATGGACACTTGGGTTGGTTCCACCTGTTGGCTATTGTGAATAATGTTGCTATGAACATAGGTGTACAAATTTTTGTTAGAATTCCTGTTTTAAATTCATTTGGCTATATATCTGGATTGAAATTGCTGGGTTACATGGTAATTCTATGTTTAACTTATTGAGAAACTGCTAAACTATATTCCACAGTTACTGAATCATTTTTGCATTTCTACCAGCAATGTGTGAGGGTCTAATTTCTCTACATCCATGCCAACAATTGTGATTATCTATCTTTTATTATAGCTATCCTGCTAAGGGTTAAATGGTATTTCATTGTGGATTTGATTTTCATTTCCCCAAAGACTAATGATTCATGTCTTTTTATGTGTTTATTGGCCATTTGAATAACTTTGGAGAAATGCCAAGTCATTTGTCCTTTTTTGTGTATGTAGTACTAGGGAGTGAACCCAGGGACACTGTATCACTGAGCTACATCTCCAGCCCTTTTTACTTTTAGTTTGAGACAGGGACTTGCTGTGTTGCTCAGGCTGGCCTCAAACTTATGATCATCCTACCTTAGCCTCCTGAAGAGCTGAGCCACCATGCCTAGCTCATTTGTCTATTTTAAAAATCAGTTTTATTGTTGTTGAGGTATAGGAGTTCTTTATGTATTCTGCATATTAATCCTATCAAATATGTGATTTGCAAATATTTTCCTATTATGTATGTTGTATTTTCACTGTTATTAGTGTCCTTTGATACACAAAAATAGTTTTTAATTTATTGGTTCTTTTTAGTTATATATGACAGTAGAATCCATTTTGACATAATTATAAAAGCATGGAATATATCTTGTTCTCATTAAATCCCCAGTATTACTCCTTCCCTATCCCTATCCTACTCTGTTCTCCTCCCTTTTCCAATATTTCTGCCTCTATGGATCTTTCTGCCATTTACCCAGGTATTTTTTAATGTAGATGTTAATGTTGAACAATTTATCTGTTTTTTCTTTTGTGGCCTGTGCCTTTGGTTTCACATCAAGAAATCATTACAGAGTCTACTGTCCTGCAGTTTTTCTTCTTGTGTTTTCTTCCAAATGTTTTAGAGTTTTAGGTATTACATTTAGGTATTTATACCATTTTGAGAAAATTTTTATTTTTAAAATTTAAAAAAAAAATTTTTTAGTTGTCAATGGATCTTTACTTATTTATATGTGGTACCGAGAATCGAACTCAGTGCCTCACACATGCTAGCCAAGTACTCTTCCACTGAGCCACAACCCCAGCCCTGAGACAATTTTTAATATGGTGTAAAGTAAGAGTCCAACTTCTTCTTTTTCTTCTTCTTGTTTTTTTTTCTTTTGGTACCAGAGATTGAACTCAGGGGCACTCAACCACTGAGCCACATCCTCAGCCTATTTTGTGTTTTATATACAGGGTCTCACTGAGTTGCTTAGCACCTTCCTGTTTCTGAGGCTGGTTTTGAACTCGTGATCCTCCTTCCCCAGCCTCCTTAGCCAATGGGATTACAGGCATGCACCACTGCACCTGGCCCAAGTTCATTTTTAATATGTTGATATCCAGTTCACCTAATATAATTTTTTGAATAGATTGCTGCAGCCTCATTGAGTAGTCTTGGTACACTTGTCAAAAGTTACTTGACCACAGGGACAGTTTATTCCTGGGCTTTCTATTTTATTCACAGACTTTTTTGGGGGTCTTTGTTGCTTCCTAGGTAAAAATTCATGGGTTATTCATCTTCTCTCATGACATCTCTGCATGGTAGAAAGTAAGCTTCAGGAGGGCAGAAATTTTTGTCTCATTTGTTTCCTGTTTTCTTTCTAGTATTAAGACCAATCAATAAGTAGTTGATTACAAACAATAATTTTCATTGTTGAAATAAGGAGCAATATAACCTCTTTCAGAAGACTATTGTAAGAATAAAATAAAATATGCAAAGCATTTAGCATAGTGCCTTTTCCAGAGTGTGTAAGAAATTATAACTATTTAAAATATCCCCATTAATTACATAGCTCCTACGAATAAATGAAATAGTGATTAAAACTGATACTATGTAAAATGGGTCTCCGTTTAGGTGGAAGAGACAGGTCAATGTGGTTATGGAGTATCTTGACTTGAGTGGTCCTCAGCTGGTGGTCACACAAGAACTTAGCATAACCTTCTTACCCTCTCCTAAACTCTTGAGACTGGCTGTCTTGTTTCCAGCACCCCAGACACAAAGGTGGGATGAACATGGCTTCTGGGATGCCAGAGGAGAAAATGAGGAGTTTAGGGTGAAGTGGGGGCAGGACAGCAAGCATTTGGCAAGCAGCTTTTTCATTCTGAAAGGAATAAAGTCTGAGTCACCATGATGCTCTAACACCAGGCCTGGCAGGAAGATTAGAGGGATTTGTATTGTTGAGGTTCTACCATGTGCCAAGTGCCAACCATTGAACTTAGAGATTTACATATATTATAATTCAGTCTTCACAATTTCCCTGCAAAGTAGATATTATCCCCATTCTACAGACAAGGAAACAGACTCTGAGAGATTAAATAACAGATGGTGAATAGGAGAACTGAGATTTAAACCCAGGTTTATCTTGACTCCCAGGCCTGTCATTTAAAGCAACATAGATTTGATTTAGTTTTCTTGTCAAATTATAGCCCTTCTGGTAAGTGTGAGAACAGCTAATACAAATTTTTTGACTCATGTTTTCTTCTGTTGTTGTTTTTCAGATACATAACTAGTAAGCCTTTACATTATCACAGTGTCCTGTTCTGTTGTTTTAACTGGCAAAATGGAGGTTCCAAAGCTGCTAGCAAATGATTTTTCTGAGAAATGTAAAATTTCCTAAATTATAAGCCTATGCATATTTATAATATGCACTAGCAATTATAAAATGCAATAGAAATTATGCTATTTGTAGTTTGTCGCATTTGGTAAGATGCCTGCTGGGGTGGGTCTTTGGGAGAGATGTGAGGGTGTGTATATGTGTGTGTATACTTACACACGTGACAAGAGCAGAAAATACATGAGTTAGGAAAATGGACAAGCATGTTGAGGATGATTGATTTAAAGGTTCCCAACAAAAGTCTTATAATTCTAGGCCTAAGTGTTAAACCAATTTGTTTACAAGCTAAGCCAGTAATTTTTATAAACTCATACTATTGTTTACAAGGCAATAAGGGCAGAAAATGTTGCTGGTTCATTACCTTTGTCATAAGTTGACATGGAGAGGTATATTTCTAGGCCATTGGTGCCATCTTCATAGAAGAATGTTGGGTTTTCCTTGGATGTATGCATGTGTATGTATAATGGTACAGCAAGAGTTATACTAGGTCCCTCATGTACTTTTGATCTAGAGATGGTACGTTTCATCTGTAAGAGAACAAGAGCTAAAACTAATAGAGCTGAACTGTGTGGTTTTGGATCCTTGTTCTGACACTAGCATTGTGCCTTTTAATAAGTTATTTAAGGAAACTGAGGCTCAATGTTTATTGGAAAAGTATGAATGATAACAGGCATCTAGCTCATAGGGTGATTATGAGAATAAAATATACATGAAAAGCACTTAGAGTTCTTGGCTCACAGAAAGTTCTCAAAAGACATTAGCTGTTATCATTGTTGTTTTGTTATTTTTGATTACTATTGATATTATTACTGGTGATAGTAGTAGTTACAGTTGTGGTTCCACAGACTGAAAATGGGTTGGGAGGCAATGCCACATAGCTACAAAATTTTAGCTTTTGAAGCTGAAAGACCTGGGCTTGATTGCTACTTTTACTGACAGTTGAGTGACCTGAAACTTACTTGGTTATTTCTTCATTTGTAAATACAGTAATAATACTAATGTTCATACTACAGTATTATTATGAAACAAAATTGAAATTGCATTTTTAAACATCCTTGGCAACCTGAAATATGATAAGATATACATATATATACATGTATGTGTGTACATATATAAAGTATATATAATTCTATCAAATATAATGTATACAAATATAAATGTATTATATATTATAAATATATATAATATGATACATATATAATATGATACACACGCAGAGCTATTTACCAGTTTTCCAGGAGAGTTGAGGATGTTACCAAAATGATTTAAGCACTGAACTTGCAAAAATTGTTATAATATAAAAAATGTAGAAATCTTCAAATTGTTATTATATAATTTGTTGAGTATTTTCTTTGTGTTAAGTACTATGACATACACTTTATAAATCTTGCCTCATTTATTCCTTGCAACAGGTCTGTTAGTAGAAAAATGAGGAAAGACTATTTTAAGGAACAAGAACAGCACGTGTGAAGGCCCTGGTGTGGGAGCAAGATGGCACATTTAAGTAGGGCTGTAGATAAAATATTCAATGTCCATTTAAATTTGAATTTCAAGTAAATACTAAATAATTTTAGTATATCTCATATAATATTTTCAACATACTTATAAACTAAAAATAAATGTTTATTTGAAATTCAAATTTAACTGGGCATTTTGTTTCTTATTTGCCAAACATGGTAGCTCTAGGAGATTGGAATTATCTTTAATTCAGAGTGACTGGATTAGGGAAGGTAAGGGGAAACGGGGTATGAGACAAGGTTAGTGAAGAAGGCAGACAGGAGGCTATGCAGGGCCTTTGGAACACTTGGGGAGGACTTTGGTCATCAAATTTAAGGGTTTCTTGTTTGATTTTGGTTTTGATTTTTGTTTGCAATCCTGAGGATTGAATACACGGGGACTCTTGCCACTGAGCTATATCCCCAGCCCTTTTTTACTTATTTTTAAATTTTGAGACAGGGTCAGGCTAAGTTGCTCAGGCTGGCCTCAAACTTGTGATCCTCCTGTTTCAGCCTCCTTATTCACTGGGTTATAGGAATGTGCCACTGTGCTTGGTTTAAATTTGAGTTTTGAAATGTCATTTAGCTACTATATAAAGACTTCATAGAAGAAGAAACTGAAGTTTAGAGAGGTTAACTTGCCAGTGGTCTCAAAGCCTATGAGTGACATAGCCAGGACTGGAAATTGGTCCTGTTTCCAAAACCTCTTCTATTAACTGAGATTGAAAGATGGCAGTAGGGAGGCAAAATGATTTTGAGGACAGTAACTAAGAGATGAGTGGAAGGTAGACATACACAGAATTACTGATGATACCTTCACTGAATCTTGTTTCTCCTGTTTTTTTTAAGTTTGTGTTTTTAAAGAAGATCAAACTTGGTATCTTCACACATGCTAGGCAAGCACTCTATCACTGAGCTACAACCCCAGCCCTCTCCTGTTTTCAATCTTTATAAAAAAGTTATTGGAGAAAATCTAAAACCTAGTGAATAATCTGGGGAAACCATGGAATGTAAGCCCCAATGACAGGATGGACTATCACTTCTTTACCATGTTATCTCCTATACCTAGAATAGTGCCTAGCACATTGTCAATCCTCAAAAATAATCACTATTATTATTATGTATAAAATGCATCAAAACACATGGCAGTCCCAGTTACTCAGAAAGTTGAGGCAGGAGGATTAGAAGTTCAAGCTCAGCCTGGGTAACTTGTCTCAATATAAAAAATAAAGGGCTGTGAATGTAGCTCAGTGAGAAAGTTCCCCTAGGTTCACTTCCCAGTGCCACAAACAAAACAAAATAAAAACACACATAGCAATATGAAGAGATAACTATACTTTTAGATTCTTATGAAATAGAATGTTGGGTAACATATTTTAGTTTGTGAAATGATTTCAATGAATTTTGAGTGCATATAAATGTGAAGCATGATAAATGATAGCATGGTTTATTCAGTCCAAATGTAAGAGTCAATAGGAGATTGGCAACTCTATTAATTTGTGAAAACAGTGAAATTGTGTTGGTTATCTGGGGACTAGATACCTAGTGACTGACAGATTTATAAGGTATAGCTATTATTTCTTCACTTTTATTGGATTATAGCAAGCTTCCCAGTAGAATAATATTATATGCTATGAGGTAAGAAAAACTAATACTAAAACTTTTTACCTTTGTGCCCTTGTAGCATGTAAAATATAGTTCTTTTTTTTTGAGCATGGAGAAGAGGTAGTACTTATTTTAGAGAATTTCTTTAAGCTGAAGAGTTGGAGTTGTGGTTACCATATCATTATGGAAAATGTGACTTAATGAGTTTATTATATTATTTATGTTCATACAACAAAGAACACGTCCTTTTTATTTAGGTAGCATAGTACAAGAGCATTGGATTTGGAGTAAGAAACTTTGGTTCTACTACTTACCATGTGACTTTGAGAAAATTGTTGAAACTTTCTGTCCCACAATATGGGATAAACAAACATCTTCCCTATTTAATAGGATCCTGAGAGGAGCAATAGGAAATTATGGATGTTTGTTTATTCATTTATTTGAAAGACATTTATTGAGTTAGTGCTTCATGTCAGGCATTGAGTATTAGATGCTTTATGTATTATTGCAGCAAACAAAACAGTTTCAGATCCTGATGTAACTTATAGTCTAATTGTAGAGATAACCAATATGTGAGTAAATATGTGTTTTCAAAGGGCTGTGAAGGGTGCTGTGAGACAATAACAGAAGGACCTTCTTTAATTAAAATGAACAAAGGACACCTCACTGAGGATGTTGCATGGATACTGAGACATAGGATGAGAAGGCAGCTGGGAGAGGTATTACCATACCAGGTAGTGGGAAAGCATGTGTGAATGTCATGACGTAAGAAGATCTTGGAATGTTGGAGGATCTACAAAAAGAACAGTGAGATTGGGAAGTACTGAGGAATGGAGACAGTTATTCTAGATGAGATTATCAAGGTAGGAGGATCCATGCCTTCCTTTCCAAAGTTAGTAGCAGTTGGATTCTAAGTGCAGAGCTGTAATACAGAATAGAGTTTGGCATGTTAAAGGTATGAGAGGATACCAATGTGATTAGAGCCCAGTGTGAGTGGATGGGATTTTGGTGTGGACAAGGAATTTGGATTTTGATCTAAGTAAAATGGGAATGAGGATTCCCTTTTAATGAAGTATGGGGCAAGATCATCAGGATAGAGAGCAGAAAAGAGTGGCCTGAGAGATTTGAGGAGAGAAAAAAGATATAAACTAGTTGTCCTGCAGAGCAAGTTTAATAGAGAAAAATAGTACATTCAAACTGGCAGCATTTAGTACCTTTTTGAGGTCTGTGATTATGAATTTAAGTGCAACCTATCAACACAATTGTCTGATTTCTTCTAGAAAAACTCACTTTCTCAGATTCAAATTCAGATCAGGCAGATGGTTAAATTTATTCAGAATTGAGAGTTTGCTATACTAGATTACTGACATGGGGAAATATGTGAGGAAGTGCTTATAATGGTAGACCACTAAAATGCTGGATAAGGGAGGAAGTCGAAGGATAATGAGAAAGTAGCATGTTCAATATAATGGAGTCTCAATGTCAGTTCATTCATTGACCCCTTTGACAAAGATTTTGAAGAGCTAATAAATGCAGTATAAATACCAAAAATTAAAAAAAAAACTTTAAATATAAAAAATAAAAATATACCTAAAAATATAAAAAACTATTGGACCAGAAAAATAGAAATTAAATAGATAATATTGACTGGGGATAAAGACAAATAGAAAAGGTAAAGGGATCACTAAGGATAGCAGGGACATGCTTTTGGTGCAGGTGAAAAAACAAAAGAGCTTCTAAGTTTCTCAGTGTATTTCCTATGTTGAATACACAGTCCTTCATCTAGCCATTTTTAGTGGCCTTCCTGCTTAAATACTCCCAACAGAAAGTACATTCACTGTTTAGAAAGATCACCATTCTTGTCTTTGACCTTTTGCCTCTGGCCTCCATGGAACTGGTCCAGGGAATAATTTTGGAATTAAGTGCTTAAACCTTCCAACTGTCCTGTTGAACTACTGCCAGTCCACACATATAAGAAGGAAATAAGATATGGTGTTTAAAAATGTGTGTCACAATGTTAGAGAATTTTATATCACTATGATCTTAGAAGCAACTTTCCATATGAATTATTATTAAAAAGAAAGTCTGTACTTCATTTTAGATACCACTCTAACGGATAAAACTACTTTCCCATATTCATTTGCTTAACAAAATATTCATAGACTGCTGCTCTGTGCTAGGGTTAATTCTAGAGATACAGGAGCAAACAAGACACTAAAGGAGCTTGCCCCTAGAAATCACATTCCTGTGCATAGACCTTATAAGGGTACACAGAGGGTGCCATTAGGTTTTCATACCCTTAGTTTTTTCTTTCCTCTTACTGCATTATTTCCTTATCAACATGACAATCCCTGCCTTTGATCATCACTTTTGGATAATTTTGAAGGATATTTTGGAGGGTACTGGGGACTGAACTCAGGGGCACTCAACCACTGAGCCACATCCCTGGCCCTATTTTGTATTTTATTTAGAGACAAGGCCTCACTGAGTTGCTTAGTGCCTCGCTTAGTTGCCGAAGGTGGCTTTGAACTCGCCATCCTCCTTCCTCAGCCTCCTGAGCTGCTGGGATTATAGGCCAGTGCACCCAACAATTTGAAGGATTTTTGACAATGTTTTCCACCATGTATCTGAACTCATTCCAATTGTGTGCATGTGGGGGGAAGGGATATCTTTTTTTTTTAGCCCCAATATCAGGTCATCTTTTATTTTATTTTTTTAATTAGTTTATTTAATTGCATTTCAAGTCATAGTACATATATAGAGCTCAGTTTTTCCATTTCTCTGGTTGCAAACCAGATAAAGTCACACCAATTGTGTCTTCATACATGCACCAGGAAGGGATATCTTAAGAAGGTTCTTCGTTATTATTTTAAAAATATGAGTATATATGTATATGTTGAACTTTACCCTTTAAATTTGTGCTGCAAAAGGTAAGGAGATGAAGGGGAGACAATCTATAAACACATACACAACAAAGTACCCATCTCTGTCCTATGATCTGTATTTCCATTACTGATCCTGTCCTAGAATCCCGTTCTGCCACTCCACCACACAAACATTAAGTGATAATCTACTCTATTATTCACTGTCTCCTTGCCCAACATCAAACCTATTGCCAGTTTAGGCAAAATTACCCCTGTCTTCCTCTCTAATTCCCCTAGCCCATCATTTGCCAGATATATGCTTTGTCTGTGCTTCTCAGGTGACTCAGGATGACTTGTAGAAAACTAGGTCTACAGATGATCTCTCCAGTCCCATCTGTGTAGTACTCTGTGCACAGAAAGTGTTCAAATGCTATTACTAGTATGCTATAGTTTGGATCTGGAATGTTCCCCCAAAGGCCCATGTGTTAAAAGCATTCTCATCTTGGCTCCATTGGGAGGTGGTGGATACTTTAAGAGGTTGGGCCTAATATAAAAAACGTTGGGGGAATATCCTTGAAGAGGATATTGGGACCCTGTCCCTTCCTGTCTTTTTCTTTACCTTCCAGCCTCTATGAGGTAACCAGCTTCCTCTTACTTCACGCTCCCCCGACATTGTGTTCTGCCTTGATCAAGGAACCATGGACTGAAACCTGAAACTGTGAGCTAAAATAAACCTTTCCTTCTTTAAATTGATTATTTCAGGTATTGTTGCATCGATGAAAAGTGGACAAACATACCTTCTCTTAATTTAAGCCACTTGCATACATATACCTCAATTTCCTTGGCCTTCTCACTTATTTCTGTTCACTTGGCAAAATTGCCTCCTTGATTCTTGTACCATGCAGTGAAAGTGGACTGGGCAAAAACATATGAGCAAACTGCCTGGTCTCACTTTAAATTCATAACCACAGAACTCAGTTTAGACCTTTTTGCTACCTTCCCAGTTCATTCATTCCCTCCCTTTTCTAGATTTTGTCTTTTTTTCTCCTCAAACTCTTAACAACACTGCCCCGTCCTCACCCTCTGCTGAGAACTTTGCTTCCTTCATCTGCATAGTACCTAAGAGTGTAAAGTATTTTTGCATGCCATTTCTGATTTAATCTCTCTCTCTTGTGCCCTTTGAAATTGCTAATTTGAGCAGTATTCTTTAGAGCAAATGACCCTTGGTTCTTCATTTGGTTCAAGTATCTAGTGTACCTGTTACAGCTCAAAAGTCCTCATCATTTAAAGTTAAGTAGATAAACCTATGCTTGTACTTCTAATTCTAAAAGAGGCAGAATCTCACAGCTGTCGTCTTCACTCACTTACAGGAACATTGAGTAATCATTTTCTCTGTACTCTGATCCTTTTAAATAATTTTGAGTACAAAGAAACTGACTTGCCATCCACATCTATAGCACTACAAAAGATAAACCTCCTTGGACTGGAAATTCAGTGATTACTTTTTTGACTTCAAAGTGTCCAATCTGCAGTTTGATAATCAGGAAAAATAGCACCTGCATTTAGCCTAAACTAGATTCTACTTAAATATTAGTGTGCCCTGTTTTAGTATGTCTCCATGTATTAAATTGATGCTTTCAGAGCAGATAAAAGAAGGATGAACTTTATTTTTTTAAAAGTATTTGTTTCTTTACTAAAGGGTTCCTTTAAGGTACAACAGGTTCTTGGCAGATTTGAATGAGTTGACTAGTAAAATTTAGTTTATACCACTTTTCAGGAATGTACCTTTTGTGAAAGGTGATTTTCACCGGAGTGGTGTTCCTGGAAGCTGTCATAAAATGGATCATATTTTCCCACAGGAACAATATTATAATTGGGAGTCATGTTCTTGACCAAAGACTCAGCATCAAATAAATCATAAAATGTAATCAACAATGTGACATAAAAGCAAGGACACAGGAACTATATAAACCTATAATCATGTAAAGTACCTAAAATTTATGCTTTAAGTCCTATAAAATGAACATAGATGTAGCATATGCAATCATTATGCAAGGGCCACCAGTGCCTTATAAAGTATGCATAAAGCACTTAAAATACAACCCAATTTTATAGTAAATTTTACCGAAACATAACCTTTGAGTCATGAGAAGTCTATTTTTAGCAATAGATTTCTTTTGCTATTCTGTACTACAGAAATTTTTATGGGGTTGAAGGCAGTGGATGATCTAAATGGTTTAACTTTAGTTCCCAAATCTGGCAGTGCATCAGAATCACATGAGAAGCTTTAAGGATACAGATTTCCGGGCCTGAATCCCAGAGATTCTGATTGAGTAGGCCTGGGCAGGGAGAGGAATATGATTTTCAAAAATTCCCTAGGAGATTCTGATGCACAGCCAAGTTTAGAATCCTAGGTATAGATGTGTCAGTATCTATTTTTCTTTCCTATCTCTTTCCTTTTTTTCAGAAAGCTGATACATTCAGAATCATTCCACTGACTATAAATTTTGTTCAGGTAATAGGTTTAATAAATGTGCCCAAGTTGTTTCTTCCATTGAAAAACATTTCAAAAAGTAAAGAAATTTGGAAAACATTTTAACATGTTAGGAATAACTACACATTTCTATACTCACCCACTCTTATCTGTAGCTTTGAATAGTCTCAGGTGTTGGGTATTGTCTTAGTTTTTTGACAGGCTGTCAGAGTTCTTCACAGTTGATTGGGAAGCAGTAAGAATTGAGAGGTCATCAATCACTAGTCATCTTTTCTTTTATTCTCTTTCCACTTACTGGGGATTGAACCCAGGGATGCTCTGCCACTTAACTACTACCTCAGCACTTTTCATTTTTTATTTTGAGGCAGGGTCTCACTAAGTTGGTGAGGCTGGCCTTGAACTCATGATCCTCCTGCCTCTGCCTCCCAAATAGCTGTGATTATAGACATGTGCCATAGCTCCCAGCCACTACTAGTCCTTTTTTAAAAATAAATTTTATTGTTTATAGTTAAAGTATACAACATGATGGTATAGAGTATGTATAGATAGTGAAATGATTATTATAGTAAAGCAAACTGACATATCCATCATCTCATATAGTTACTCATTGTTTTTTGTTTTTGTGACAAGAGCAACTAAAATCTGTTCATTCTTCATGAATCCCAAACACATTAAAATTTTATTAGCTATAGTCCTTATGTTGTACATTAGATCTCTAGACTTGGCTGTTCTCTATATCTATTACTTTGTATTCAGTGACCTACATCTCCTTAACTCTTCCTGTAGCCACTACTGTATTCTCTCTCTGTATATTTGAATTTCTAGAAGGTCCCACATATAAGCAAGATCATGTAATATTTTTTTTCCTTTGGGTGACTGGCTTATTTAACTTAACATAAGGTTGTCTAGGTTCATCCATGTTGTGTCAGATGGCAAGTTCTCATTATTTTTTAAGGTTGAATAATATCCCATTGTGTGTGTGTGTATGTATGTGTGTGTGTGTATGTGTGTGACATGTTTCTTTATCCATTCATCTGTTGTTGGATACTTAGGTTGTTTCCATATCTTGGCATTGTGAATAATGCTGAAAGTAGTATGGGAGCTCAGATATCTTTACTAGGCTGTGATTTCATTTCCTTTGATCAGATGCCCAGAAGACAGTAGTTACACTTTAAATTTCTTTAGAAACCTCTGTTTTCCATAATGGCTGTACCAGCCTGCATTTCACCAATAGTGTACAAGTATTCCTTTTTATCCACACCCTCACTAATATTTTTCATTTGACAAACACACACACACACACACACACACACACACACACACACATTTGGAACTGGGGAATGAACTCACAGGTGCTTTACCACTGAGTTACATCCACAGACCTTTTTAAAAAAATTTGAGACAAGGTCTCACTAAGTTGCTTAGGGCCTTGATAATTTGTTGATGATGGCCTCGAACTTGTGATTCTCCTGCTTCAACCTCCCAAGTTACTGGGATTAAAGGCATGCATCACCAGGCTATCATTTGATTTTATGATAATTTCCAACATAATGGGAATGAAATGGTATCTCAGTAGTTTTGATTTGCCTGTGACTGGTAATATTGTTGAGTACATTTTCAGACACATGTTAGCAACTTTTGTATTTTGTTTAGAAATGTCTGTTCAGGTTCTTTGCTCTCTTATAATCAAATTGTGTACTATTGAGTTGTATGAGTTTTTATTTTTCAGCCCTGGCTATTGAAACCAGAAGTGCTTTACCACTGAGCTCCACCCCTAGTCCTTCTTAAATTTTTTAAAATTATTGCTAAATTGTTGAGGGTCTTGGTAAATTGCTCAGGCTAGCCTTAAACTCATGATCCTCCTGTCTCAGCCTCCCAAATATTTGGAATTACATATTTGTGCCACCACTCCTGGCTAGTTTTGTGTGTGTGGGGGGGGGAGTGTTGGGGATTGAACTCTGGGCCTCAAGTATGCTAGGCAAGTACTCTATTACTGAGAGTCCTCTATTACCCAGTCCTCTAGCTAGTTTTAAAAATAAATTTTGGATATTAAACACTTATCAGATACATAGTTTGCAAATATTTTCTCCTAATCTGTAGGGTGCATTTCATCTTGTTCAGTATTTCTTATGTTGTGCAAAAGATTTTTAGTTTGAGGTAGTCTTATTTATTTTTTGTATTTGTAGACTGAACTTTTGGTGTGACATTCAAAAAAATCACTGTGAAGGCCAGTATCAAGGAGATTTCCACCTGTGTTCTCCTTTTGTTTTTTTAGTTTCTGGTCTTATATTTAAGCCTTTCATCCATTTTGAGTTGATTTTGTGTGTGTGCGTATGGTATAAGGGTCCAATTTCAATCTTTTATATGTGGAAATCCAGTTTTCCAAACAATTTATTGAAGAGACTTATCCTTTCCCTACTGAGTCTTTTTGGTGCTTCCGTCAAAAATTAGTTGATGTTTGTATTTTTTATGGGCTTTATTTTCTCTTTCACTGGT